>VZRL01006727.1:0-29112 GCA_013397895.1 Origma solitaria
ATATCTGCATTTTCATAATTCAGCCAAAAGGAGGCAGCAGCTTTTTCACTGCTGTCTCCTCCAAATCCGGTGAGTGAGTGCCTCCGTTACCAATCCCCAGATCTCTCCTTCCCTTGCCACACCCCAGCCAACATCTTTTGTCTCTTTTGTAGGAGTAAATGGTCCTTAAATACCTGTTCGTTGGTGACCTAACAACAGGATGGGGGAAAATTCCACCCCTCCCCAACCTTCAACACGCTCATTGCCCCATCCCTGGGGAATAAACTGTGTCGATGAAGCAAAGACTGCAAAAATGGGCAGAGCAGTGGGCGCTGGGCTGGTGATGGTGAGATTTGGGGTGTTGGGAGTAACAGACAGGGTCAAATTAGAATTTAGGTGGAGAGAGAAAGAGAGAGAAAGGGGGAGAGAGTGAGAGAAAGGAAATAAAGGAAAGAAAGAGAGAAAGAGGAAGGAAGGAGGGAAGGAGGGAAGGAAGGAGGGAAGGAAGGAAGGAGAAAAGAAAGAAAGAAAGAAAGAAAGAAAAAGAAAGAAAGAAGGAAAGAAAGAAAGAAAAAAGAAAGAAAGAAAGAAAGAAAAAGAAAGAAAGAAAGAAAAAGAAAAGGAAGGAAGGAAGAAAGGAAGGAAGGAGAAAAGAAAGAAAGAAAGAAAAAGAAAGAAAGGAAGGAAGGAAGGAGAAAAGAAAGAAAGAAAGAGAAAGAAAGAAAGAAAAAGAAAGAANAAAGAAAGGAAGGAAGGAGAAAAGAAAGAAAGAAAAGAAAGAAAGAAAAGAAAGAAAGAAAAGAAAGAAAGAAAAGAAAGAAAGAAAAGAAAGAAAGAAAAGAAAGAAAGAAAAGAAAGAAAGAAAAGAAAGAAAGAAAAGAAAGAAAGAAAAGAAAGAAAGAAAAGAAAGAAAGAAAAGAAAGAAAGAAAAGAAAGAAAGAAAAGAAAGAAAGAAAAGAAAGAAAGAAAAGAAAGAAAAAAGAGAGAAAGAGAGAAAGAAAAAAGGGGGGAAAAAGAAGATTGAGAATGAGAAAGGATTTGCTTGGACAGGATAGATGAAGGATATCCCCAGAGTCCTAAATCCCCATGAATAGTTGGATAGTTGGTTCAGTCCCACAGGGGCTGATCCTGCTCCCTCTGGAATCATTGGAGGAAGTGTTGTTCACCTAAGCACAGTGGTGATATACCATGAAACACCTGGAATTAGCTCTTGTAAAATAAACTTGGCTTTTCTGTCTTTTTTCAGTAGACACTGACTGGAAGGTTCTTCTTGTGCTTTAAATAAAAAAAATCATTTATCTGAGTTTATATTCTGTATGTTTTTATCAGCTGATAAATCAGATAACAACAACAACAAAACCAAAAACTTCTTTAAATACAATTTTTATCCCTTTGGTAAAAAAACCCAAAAAAGCGACCTCAGGTCTTTTTAACAATAACGGAAATAAACGGATAAAATCATTTGAGATATCAAAAAGAATATTTTGAACATGAATCTGTGAGGTTTTTCAAAGAAAATTGCCCATATTGCCTTTTTCTAACAATTTTGGTTAAAAGAATAAATGTTAGGTAGTCTGATAGCACAAATAATCCCATTTTGCCCCTCAAAGGATTTGGTTTAGAGAATAATTCATTGCAAATCATGGTATTTATTTACCTTGTTCAGTTTCCTGTATTTTTCCCACTATCCTTTGATTTATTTCTATTGGTAAAGGAGATTTAAAAGCCATGGATTTTGATCTGTCCTTTCAAAAGAAGAAATAACAACCCAGTGAATGCTGTAGTTAAATGCAGAAACTCTGCCCAGGGCTGGAGGAAATTAAAATAACATGCAACAATACAATAATGTAAAATAATAACCTTCAGACATGTAATTTTTTGAAATACAAGAAAAGGGAGGATGAAACTCACTGAATAAATTTTTAAGCAGGTTGGAAGGAGTTGGAGCCCTTTTCTGCTCTGTGGTGTGGAAACATCCCTGGTTCAGAAGAAATGAACTTGGAGGATGTGAATCCTTTCAGTCCTTGAAATGTTCTTATTAGGAAGCCCAGAATGGCTCTGTGAGCCACAAAAGGTTGTGTATGTGCTCGGACATGGGAATTCTAAATTAACTGGGGTAGATGGTCTCTCCCTCCAGGAATTTGATTTTCAGCAGGAGGAGTGTTGGTTTTCATCTCATCTTCAGAGATCTGGGTGAAAAGCAACACTGCAAATTTATAAATTACAAGGATTTACTGAGTGAAGTGTAAATCCTGAGCAGGATTCCTTCCATGAAATTCAGACACCAAGACATTTCACCTTACTAAATGTATATTATTTAATAGTCACTGGAAAGAAACAGGCACTTCTAATGTGGCCCAAATACAGGTCAGGAATATTCTGTGGTCCAGGTGCTTATGTGCTTTCACCCGCCACAGATGCGACTTAAAATAATGGCCTAAAATATGTACAAAGTGGGTAACTGAGGGCCAGGTGAGACAAACCATCCCCAGTACCTTGGAGTTCTTCAGTTCTGCCAAGGAATTCCAGACAGGATTTTAGGAGGACATGGTTATCGTGTCTCGGGTTTCCCGCTCATCTCTATCATCCACCGAGTCTTGGAAGGCCCTCTGGAATGCCAGTCTGAGGGCGAGCCTGAATTTCCGATCCCTGTAGCTTCCCACCAGGAAGTAAATGATGGGGTTGAGGGTGCTGTTGATGCAGGACAGCACGAAGCCGATCTCCGGGGAATACAGAAACTTGTGGCCCAGGAAGTCCAGGAGGATGAGGACACTGAGGGGTACGGCAAAAATGAGGAAGAGGAGGATGGTGAGCATGATGACGGTGAAGAGTCGGCCTGTTTGGAAGGGCTGGGAGCTGCACTTGACCCGCAGGAAGAGGGTGAGGCTGAAGAGCACCATGAGGGGCGCGCAGACGAGGAAGTCCAAGGCTCCAATGGCGATGAGCAGGCGCTGGCAGACCCCGGGAGAGGGGCGAACTGTGCACAGAACATATCCCAGAGTGTTCAGAAGCAGAGACAGGGCCCAGAGCAGGCCAG
Source organism: Origma solitaria (assembly GCA_013397895.1). NCBI lineage: Eukaryota > Metazoa > Chordata > Aves > Passeriformes > Acanthizidae > Origma > Origma solitaria. The sequence goes on from VZRL01006727.1 coordinate 3,017, forward strand.
ACACCACGGCCGACAGGTGCTTTGGGCGGTGCGTTCGGCACCAGATGGGGGAGAGCACACTCAGGCAGCGCTCAATGCTGATGGCCGTCAGCAGGTACAGGCCAGTGCCATACATAAAGAGATCCAGGAAGAGGAATATCCCAAACTGCACCCCCACGTTGAACTGCATCAGGTACTGCACGGTCTCCATGGCAATGCACAGCAGGTACCCGAAGTCAGCGGCTGCCAGGTTCAGGATGTAGACAGTGAAGTGGTTCCTGCGGATGCGGAAACCCAGGTACCACAGGACCAGGCCGTTCCCCACCATCCCACAGGTTGCACTCAGCAGGCAGAAGCTCTCCATGAACTTGAGGATGGCGTAGGATGGCTCCGGTTGTCCCACAGCCCCGCTCTGGTTGGTCCCAGGAGCTTGGATGGCTGCGGTCGAAAGGAGGATTGGTGTGGTTGAGGGTCTCATGATGGGTGATTCCAGACCTGGGAGCAGAGAGGGGAGAGGTGGTAACTACAGGGTGACTTTCCATCATGGTGACCTGGAGGGGTTCCTGGGTTTGTTCTAGGGCTTTGTAGCCAGAACCTGATTTCATGAAATCCCCAAATGATTTGGTTTGGTAGGGACCAAGTGCCTGGAGTGACAGGACAAGGGGAAATAGCTTCCCACTGACAGAGTGTGGGATTAGATGGGATATTGGGAATGAATCCTTCCCTGTGAGGGTGGTGAGGTTCCAGCACAGGTTTCGCAGAGAAACTGTGGCTGCCCCATCCCTGGAGGTGTTGGAGCAACCAGGTCTAGAGGAAGGTGTCCCTGCCCACGGCAGGTGGTTGGAACTGGATGATATTTAAGATCCTTTCCAACCCAAACCACTTTGTGATTCTATGAGATCAACTGTTAGATTCTTATATTGACAAGTGACTTCTATTTTAACAAAAAGCCATTTGATGTGGTTCTCCTGGGTCCCATGTACAGTGACAATAAACATTTTGGTCTGGCAGAGCCCTCAGCTTCTCCCTCAGAAACTGCAAGAACCACATGTAAGAAACCACAAAACATCTCGTCCTCACAGGAGTTGTGGCTTTGATAGCTTATTCACCCCATTCCCTGAGTTAGGTCACTGTTTCCTTCCCTGTGGTACTGAGATCTGACTGAGAATCTTGGGGGTGAAAAAAAAAAAGGTTTTAATGCCTTTTTTTTAATCTGATGAGAACAAATACAGTGGTTCTTCTGCTGTCTCCCAACTAGCTGTTAATTTGGACATGGAAGGCAGAGAACTGCCATGAGGGATGGGTTAAAAAGAGGAGAGGAACAAAAAATGGGGTTTTCTGGGAACATGTGAATCATTGAACCATGTAGCCAGCATGAATCCTCTTGTTCTCTCTTTGTGGTGCAGCAGCACACACGGAGACAGACTTCCAAACCCACCCAGAACGTGACAGACTGAATCACTGCTGTTCCATCCCAGCCCCCCACGCACACTGACCCCATGGACAGGGGGAGGAGAAGTGAATGGTGCAGTGAATTTCAGGGCCAGGTTGGATGGAGGGTTTGGAGCAACCTGGGCTAGTGCAAGGTGTTCCTGCCCATGGCAGGGGGTGGCACTGGAGGTCCCTTCCAACCCAAATTATTTGAGGATTCTATGATTTCCTTTAGTGTTGATTGAAACCAGCACTGCAGAGCTGGATGATCCCATCCTCAGCTTTTATGACACCTTGAGCAGCTCTAACACAGAGACTTTGGAGAGCAGCCCTGTGGCTGTTCCTCCCTCACAACCTGCTCCAGGAACAGCCACAAATGATCACATTTTTGCAGAAATTAGAAGAAACAACCTCAAGTTCTGCACAGCTTTTCTGCTGCGAGAACAGAGGAAGGCCCAGTGGTTAAGTGGTTTCCTGGCCTCTGCGCAACCAAATTTCCACCCGATTTGAAGAGGTTGTGAAGATTTGAGTGTTGCTTAAGCTCTGTCTCAGCCCACTGCAGCCTCCACAGGTGCATCTCTCTCCACTGGGGTTTCAGGGAATGACAGGTGATTATTTCCCAATGTTAAATGCCATGGCTTTGTGACATTGGTCATATCATAAAATCATGGAATAGTTTGGGTTGGGAGGAATCTTAAAGTTCATCCAGTTCCAACCCCCTGCCATGGGCAGGGAAACCTTCCACAGACCAGGCTGCTCCAAGCCCCACCCAACCTGGTCTTGAACACTTCCAGGGATGGGGAAGCCACAGTTGCTCTGGGCAACCTGTGCCTCATCACCCTCACAGGGAAGAATTTCTTCCCAATGTCTAATTCAAATCCACCATCTTCCAGTTTAAAATAATTCTTCCTTGTCCTGTCACTCCAGGTCCTTGTCCAAAGCCCCTCTCCAGCTCTCTTGGAGCACCTTTAGGCATTGGAAGGTGCTGTGTATGCACAAAGACTGCCAGGAACAGAAATGGCTGCAATGGATAAATGACAAAACATCAATAAATTTGCCTTCTGCTTTAACAGAAGTGAAGAAATCCTTCTCTGACTTCTGCAGTGGAGAAAACTGCAAAAGTCACTAACCGTTCTCATTTAGTTATTATATTCCCTTGGAAAGACTGAATTCCTATCTCCAAGACACATTAAAGACATGAATCTACTTCCTTAATGTAACTAATGAGTGAAAGTTCTCAAACAGCAGCAGCCTGAGTCCAGGTGGTCTTCTTATCCCTTGAGATTAAACATCCTCCCTGTGGTTTGCCTGCAAATCCTGCCTGTAGTTCATGAGGCAGAACAACCCTGACCCCACAAAGATGTCTTAGATTATGGACAGGAAGTTATGCTGTTGTAATGCCAAGTCTGTGGGTAATGACACTTTATATCACAGAGGAGCATATACAGCAGTTCAAGAACACTTGTTCATGGAAAAGAGCCCCTGGAATGAAGCTTTCCTTATACTGAAAATTATCATGATTGATTTCTGACCTAAAGCAAATTTCTGCCCAGCAGAAGTAACTGTTTGATCTTTGTTCCCCCATTGTTTTTGTTTCTCCTCCCTGCCCCAAAGCTCGACAGAAACCATCAGAATGCAACAGCAAAGACCCATCTCAGAATTCCTCACCTTTTTGTGGGTTCCTGGGAATTTCAGCACCTGCACCTGGTAGTGTTGTCCCCTGGATTGTGTGCCATAGGGTGCAGCCCGAGTCCCTGTTTCATCCTGCAGCCCTGGGCTGGGCAGCCACTGTTTTAAAAGCCATGGTGTTTTCAGCGTGACCAGCCAAGCAGCCAATCACTCACGGGGGGAAACACCTCCTGTGCGTGTGTGTGATCACTCAGATCAGAGCCACTTCCCCCTCCCCTCTTTGCAGTGTCATGGAAACATCATTTTTTTACTACTTCTCCCTTCCTCAGCCACTCTTGCAAGAACTATCCATCCAAACCTTGCACTGGTGGTGTGTCCTACTGAAAGCCCTGAGATGCTCTGGTTTCACAGCCCCTGAAGATGATGTTTTACCGCTGCTCAGGAATTGTCAGTCCTCTTCCATGACACCTTTGCTGGTGGTTTTGCAGCCTCCCTCAGCACTTCTCACTGCCTGCTGTCCCTGCCCAGCTGTCACATACCTGTCACCACAGCTTCCTCTTCTGAGCCACAGCCTCTCCCAAGACATTTCAGCACCTTATGGAGTCTTTACTGCTTCATCCAGCCTTGCACCCAAACTTCACACCTCAGCAATTCCAGATAACCACCCCCTGCTTGTGCTGCCCTCAGTACATAATTCTGGGGTCAGGGGCTCTTCCAATGCACCCCCACGCCCCACAGGCTTTCAGCACAGTTCTTCAACACCTCAGGCACTTCCAATTTCACAAAATCCCTCCAGCCTCATGCCTTTCACTTCCAGTTTCACACCTTTCTCCTGAACAGAGACTCAAGCTCAGGGCTCTTCCCCACCTTGTGTCTCCTAAACAGAACCCACCACCCATCCACAAACATCCTAATCCTCTCCATGCGCACTCCGTGTCCATGAGCCAGCCAGATCCACCTGCCAAAGGGAGTGGAAACAGAGGAAACACCCTTCTCCTTTCCTGGCATCCTCATAGAAACCTATTTTGCAACAGGAGATAGCAGCATTAATCACCCCCGTTAGTCCCCTGGGCCAGGGAAGCAAAGGGACAGGAATGTGACACCACCAAACTTGCTGCCATGTGTGACAGTGGGCACAGGAATGGGCAGATCCGGCCCAAATTTGCTTAGCAGGTCAGAAACACATTTGTTCATCTTCAGCTTCCGTCGTCATCCGTCCTTCCTCTTCCTTTCCCAAAGATTGTAAAACTGTTTTTACTTTCTTACCCAATCTTATTTCCTACAGTGGTTACTGGCAACCCTTATTAATCTGGCCAGGACTCCATGGTATGGTGTAAAATGATATTTAAATTGAAAGACTGTTTTCACCCAGAGCATTATTTAATCTCCTCATTAATTTGAGGGTTTCCATTTTCTCTGCATGGACTGCTGGCATTCCATGTTGGGAGACATTCAAAACGCCTTTGTTGTGATTGGGCCATTCTGAATTTCAATAAATGTCAGCCAAACAAAGGGATGGGCAGTGGATGAAACTATTTATTGATGCCCATAAATCACAAGTTCAAAATACACAGCAAACTTCAGTGCAGTGATGAGTTGGAGCTGAAATGATGTACAAATTCATCAAATTTTGGATTAGTTTGGGTTAGACGGGACCTTAACGCTCATCCAGTTCCTCCCCCAGCCATGGGCAGGGACACCTTTCCCTAGACCAGGTTGCTCCAGCCTGGCCTTGAACATTTCCAGGGTTGGGGCAGCCACAGCTTCTCAGGGCAACCTGTGCCAGGGCCTCAGCACCCTCACAGGGAAGGATTTATTCTCAGTATCCCACCTAAACCCACTGCCTGCCATTTAAAGCCATTTCCTAATGGCTCTAATTGATCAGGTGAAAAGATCCATTTCTTTCCAGAGGAAAGCCTGGAGTGGCAAAGACTCAACTCAGCTGACTTCAGAGATGTACAAGAGCTGACTTCCTCCTCTCTCTGAGTTTCCTAATTTGTAAAGAAAGGATTTTTTTTACTTATTCTTTACTTCACTGACCTTTGCTGAAAGTTCACGCAAGACGCTTTATTCCCTGGGCTACCAGTGACGAAATGCACTGGAAAAGAGGGATTTGGAGGGTCATCAAGAAGTGACCCATTTTCTCTTTTCTACTTACTACTAGAAATCTCTCAGATTATTTTTTTTAATGAGGATTTGTGAGGTTTTTGGGATACACAACAATTTAAAAGTCCTGGTTTATTACTCACAATGCTATAAAGACAAAGTTGTGGATCTAAGGGGCCTTAACACTTGGGAAAAAGCATAAAACATGAATTAATTGCAGACTCTGGGAATATTAACTGGACTAGGTCACATCACATGCTTGTCCAATTTAATATTCACCTACTCCACTGGCTGTTATTTCCAAGAATCAGGGAACTATTCAAGTCGGAGGAACCTCCAAGATCACTGAGTCCAACCATTCCCCCAGCACTGCCAAGCCCTCCATTAAACCATGTCCCCAAGTGCCACATCCACACATTTTAAATCCCTCCAGGCTGACAGTGACTCCACCACTGCTTTGGGTAAACTGTGCCAGGGCTGGACAACCCTGTGAGTGAAGAAATCTTTCCTAAAATCCAATCTAAACTTCCCCTGGCAGGACAGGATTAATTTCTCCTCCTTCCCACTGTCCTTTCATTGAGCATCACGCCTCCCTCCTCCAGCCCCAAGAGCCCTTGAGCTGGGAGATTTCCTTGGAGATGGTGGAGGAGCTCTGTGTAAACAGGGAATTAAGCCCTGGAGAAGGGAGATTTCCTTGGAGAGGGTTGAAGAAAGTTACTTAAACAGTTTTTTTCTCTCTGCTTGCTGAGCTGTGTGTGCTTCAGTGCCCGCACTCCCTCCAAGCAGCTCTAACATGGGCAGGAAAAGCCAGGGTATGCTTGGTGATACAGAAAAGCAAGGAATTAAATGAGGTGCGATTATAAAAGGCAGCTCCTAAGCAAGTGTTGGAAGCTTTCCAGAAGCTGTTCTGTGTTCTTTAAAGTGTCTACCAGGTAAGGCAGGTGTTGGGGAGATAAAATCTTACAACCCTCACACAAAAAATTACATCTCCAAACGCAGAGGAGGTAAGTTGTCCAGGATTGTTTCCCTTTCCTCTTTTCTTTCCTCTTCCTGACTTCCTTTCCTCTTTTTTTTCCTCCTTCTTCTTGAACAAATGTGAAAGGACAAAAACAAATTTATCCTGAAATCATCAATCATCTCTGGCTCATTTTGGCCAGAGTCACGTGCAGAGCTGGATCTGCAGTCCCAAATTAGGTTCTTTAACCCTTTTTTTCCATTAACCACCTGAGATTTTAGGGGAAAACCCTTGCAATAAAGAGATGGTGCAATTCCTCATCCTTTTTTTTTAAAATTATAACAGTCCACTTTGTATTTATTTCATACTGCAATTGATTGCACTATGTCATATACCTTTTTAGTCAGTGACTAAAAATCGTATTTTAGAGGTGAGACCCCCTTTAACCACCTTTCTTGAGTATCTTTTACCTCCTGTCAGTAAAACAGCAAGCACAGGAAACGTCACAAACTTTCCCAAGTTCCTCTTTAGGCTTCACTTTTTTGAGTTTGACAGCAATTTTGGTTTTTCTCCATTTCAGCATTTCCTGCGGGTGCTTGATCAGCCTGCACAGGAGTTTCTGATTTTGTCATATTTTTAAATCATAAAATAGAAGCCCAGGTCAGATGGATCCAATCCCAGAAGGATCTAGTGGGTGGTGTTGCCTTTTGGCTGGTCTTAGAATTACGAGGCAGACACAGTTAAAGGCATAAAAGGGTTTTACTTTGGTATTTTAATAGGATCCTATGTGCACAGCTTTTCAAAGGTGGAACATGCTGAGATGCACACACGTATACAATTTTTATAGACTTTTAAAATTAGCATATCTATCTAGGATTTCCCAGTAAGAAGCTTAATAAATGAAGTAATGTCTCCCTATTCTAACCCCCCCCCCCCTCAAATGAGGCTAGAGCTTAGTTTACAAAATATGTTCTCGAGAGGTTTCAACCAAGGTTGAACCCTCGAGTTTTTGATAGCATAGGACTCTCTGGCATCTTACTGTGAATGTTTGGCTTTTCTGCCTTGCAGAACCCCAAAACTAAGCTGGAATATCAGACTAGAAAAATTACAAGCATGTAGGTTAAGGGAATAGAGGATACAGAGGATATATAAAAGGTATAAAAAATATGTAAAAGGGTATATGAAAAAGAAAAGGCAAAAATCATCAGGCATCAGTGGCATCCCTGCCCATGGCACAGAGGTTGGAACTAGATGGTCTTGAAAGGTCCCTTCCAACCCAAACCATTCCAGAGTCTATGATTCTATGGCTGAGTCTCATGCAAGGAAAATTAAATATGTAGAGGGGGAAGAACAACAGAAAACCAAAAAAAGCACTTGATAAACTTAATTCTAATCCTATATATTTCTTAGTGAGAATGCATTTTTGGTAAAGAATTAATTTTTAAGAAGGAAAAGACTGATGAATTGTTTTGTCTTTATCTTTCCACATTTCCAGACTCTTGACTGCACGTTGCCCAGCAGATTAACATGGAAAACTCCAGCAGCGTGAAGGAATTCATCCTCCTGGGCCTCTCAGAGAACCAAGAAGTGCAAAAAATATATTTTGTGGTGTTCCTGCTTTTCTACACACTCACAGTGGCAGGAAATCTCCTCATAGTTCTCACTGTGACGAGCAGCCAGCACCTGAACTCCCCCATGTACTTCTTCCTCTGCCACCTGTCCTTTGTAGATATTTGCTACTCCTCCGTCACAGCTCCCAAAATGATCTCCGGGCTCCTGGTGGAAAATAACACCATCTCCTTTGCGGGCTGCATAGGACAGCTCTTCGGGTTTCATTTTTTTGGCTGCATAGAGATTTTCATCCTGACAGCCATGGCCTACGACCGCTACACGGCCATCTGCCGGCCCCTGCGCTACCCCACGCTCGTGTCCCGCCGCCTCTGCGGCCGCATGGTGGGAGGCTCCTGGGTGGGGGCCTTGCTGCATTCCACCCTCCAGACCCTTCCCACCGCCCTGCTCCCCTTCTGTGGCCCCAACAAACTCGGCCACTACTTCTGTGACGTCCATCCCCTGCTCCACCTGGCCTGCGCGGACACGCGCGTCGTGAGCCTCGTCACGGTGGCCAACGGTGGGGTGATATCCCTGAGCTGCTTCCTCATCCTTGTCATGTCCTACGTGGTCATCCTGGTTTCCCTGAGGGGCCAGGAGCCAGCGGGGTGGCGCAAGGCCCTGTCCACATGCGGATCCCACATCACTGTGGTGATTCTGTTCTTCGGGCCCTGCACGTTTGTTTCCGTCCGTCCATCCGGTGATCTGTCCGAGGACAGGAGCGTGGCCGTGTTCTACACGCTCATCGCACCCATGCTCAACCCGCTCATCTACACCCTGCGGAACAGGGAGGTGAAGGGAGCCATGAGAAAACTGTGCAGCAGGAAAGTGGGAAGTGGAAATGGGAAGGTGTAAGGCTGTGGCAATGTTCCCAAAGGATTGGAGAAAATCAAGCATCTTTCACTACAATGTCCCAAGAGATTTGTCCTTTCAAAAGGACAGCTGGCTGTTGGGTCCTGCTGTAATTAGGAAGGCACTAAACGTTCATTTTTTGATGGGAAAGACATTGGGAACTCTGGTATTCCCTTTCTATTCCTTGTCAACCAGCACAGGGCCAGACCAGGAGCTCCTCAGGAACCGCAACACCAATGTTTAAATAAATACTGTTAAAAATACTGAAAATGTTGTCCAGGTAGAGCATCCCATAAGAAAAACCTCCACAAAAACCTGATATCAACTAGTTGGGTGGTTTGCTGATGCAGGAACAGCAGAGAAACTTTTCCCCTTCCTTTTTCCCACACCACAACAAATCCTTTTTGCCCTGTTCCAAGCCAGGTTGGACAGGGCCTAGAGCAACCTGGTCTAGTGGAAGGTGGCCCATGGCAGGGGGTGGAATGAGATAGTCCTTAAGGTCCCTTCCAACCCAAACAGTTATTCTGCAATTCCATAATTGTACTATAATCCTATCTACTTCTTCTATAACTGCCCAACAGAGCACTATATAAAATAAACGTATTTTTAAATGCTTTGGAGGTGAACACCGGTGGGGTTTTGTTGGAGGTCTCACTTCTGGATGCTGCTGAGCAAATATTCACCTGTAGTTTACAGAAAATATCACTGGAAACCGTGTCAGGCTTTTCTACACTTTGCCAAGAATTCTAACAAGAATTTCATACTTGAGCTCAAAAATTGCTTCTGTGCTTTGTACTGTGTCGGTAAAAATACCTGGTGAGCGAGGAAGGCTCACCACAAACATTTGTACATTTTTAAAATGATTTCCTGTGTTACTTCTTGTTTTAAATTTGTAAGCCAGGTGTCTAAGGCATAACATCTGTGATACTTTTGTTTTGTGCTGTCAAGGTGCAATAGTAAGAGCCAGTTAATAAGAAATAAGACTGCAGATGGGAAATATTAGGACAGAAAGCAGAATTTATATCCATTTGTATGAATTTATATAAATGTCCTATGTAAGAGACATCTTTACTCTGTTGTCTCTCTCCAGGGACTACACTAATAGCTACCCAGAGAGCAATCTTAGCTCCTTGCCCACTGCTGATTTCTGACAAAATAATTTTTGCCTCTGGGATCTCATTACTCCTGATAGTCTTGTGTTTCTGCTGTGTGATTTACTTGAACTATTTCTGCTACAGAAGTAATTGTACTTGTAGATGCTCCTGGAGGTTGGTTTTTGGTTTTTTTATTTCTTTCTGAATAGGAAATACAGAAGGTTGGGCTGTTCTTTTCAGGGCTCAGAGTTGGCAGGGATACAGAACTGCTTTCACAATTTCTGAGCAGCAACTTGCAGCTGAGAGGTTCTGATGGAACTCCCAGGCTTTCACAATCCTGAGCAGCAACCTGCAGCTGAGAGGTTCTGATGGAACCCCCTGAAGTGGTTTGGAGAGGTCATCAGTGGAGCGACAGCAAGTGAACACTCTGTGGAAGTGCTCTGGGATTGTCCCTTTGGTTTTGCTCAGGCCCCACTGAAATCCTGCCGTTGCAAAGCAGCATTACAGGTGAGTGACTTTTGTGAGGTCTAGTTTAAGTTTTAGGGGAAAAAAATTAAAAATCACTAATGGATTTAGAATCCCAGAGTGGTTTGGGTTGGAAGGGACCTTAAAGCCCATCTTGTTCTGACCCCACCTGCTATGGGCAGGGACACCTTCCATAGACCAGACTATTCCAAGCCCCATCCAGCTTGGTCTTGGGCACTTCCAGGAATGTCATGCACTAGCGACCTTTGTGTCCTGCATGGGAACACTGCAAATGTGCACTTGTGGGTGTTTGTCAGTAAAGGGGGGTCACCAACAGCTCGCTCACTACCCCACTGTCACTACAGGTGTATTTATGGGGTGTTCCACACCACATCCATGATCTGGGTATTATTTCTACCACACTCCTCAGGTAAATAACCAGAGCTTGTTATTACCTATGTCAGTGACACATTCTGACTTGGATATCATTGTTCCTTCAGGGCAGCGTTGACTTTAAATTGAAACTGTACACAAACAGCAGCAGAACAAACACACTGAATATTCAACACACAAGAGGTCAGTGTGTGTGTCTGATAATGTCCCCTGTCTAATGATAGAGCCATTTGGATCTTTTGGATCCTAAAGCAGCTTTATTTAATGCTGTTGGCATCACAGACATCTGCTTTCTTACTTACAACCTCCTGCATGCTGAGTTATAAACTCCTCAGCAGAAATGAGCAGAGAAGGAATTTCCTGGTAAGACTGTAAATGGAAATGTGAATTCCTCTGCTGGTCCCACTTTAACCTCCACAGGACAGTGAGGGTATTTGTTTGCTGAAGAACTTTAAAAATTCCTCGAAAAAAAAAGGAGGTAGAAAAACAGTGCAGGGGTTTTGCAGCTTCTGCTGTGTTAGAAACCCCGATTTCTCCAGTGAGGAACCTCCCAGACCTGGTTTCTGTGCATGTATTCCCAGTTTAAGAGCGGATGAGCTAACTGGAGAGCCATTTCCTCAATTTAAAGGAGTGCTGTTAGGATTAGGAAGTGGAACAATTCATGCTTGAGCACAGCAGCATTCGCTTCCTTCACGGCACTCCAAATTCCCAGCAGACAAAAGGACAGACCAGCATTTTTCCAGCATTCATGGCTCTTGTTATCTGAGAGCAGGATGTGCTGGAATCATCATCCCTGGAGGGATTTAAAAGCCCTGTGGATGTGGCACTTGGGGACATGGTTTAGTGGAGTGCTTGGCAGGGCTGGGGGGATGACTTGACTCAATGGTCTTATAGCCTTAAAAATTCCATGATTCTGTGATTTCTCCCTGACAAAATGGGAGCACACCAACTACAATGCAGGAAAATATTGGTCAGAGTGAGTTTAGGGGTGAAGGTAAATGTGGAGGGGACAGAGACCTGAATACAGACAGAAGGGGGGTTGAGTGCAAACTCTGCTTTCTGTCATTTATGACATGACACTGTGCTTTCTGCAGCAGCAAATGCATCTTGCTCACACCATCCATGAGCCTAGGAGCTGCAGCACATTGCCTTCCCTTCCTGGCCATCCCCACACCCACACCATGGGAGTCTGAGCTGCAGCAATGGCATGGAGCAACTTCTCCCAGGTGACTGAATTCATCCTCCTGGGGCTCTCCGACACCAGGGAGCTGCAACTCCTCTTCTTCATCCTCTTCCTCCTGGCCTACGCCATGGTCCTGCTGGGGAACCTCCTCATCATCGTGACAGTCCGGACTGACCCCAAGCTCTCCTCGCCCATGTACTTCCTCCTCTGCAACCTGTCCTTCATCGACATCTGCTACACCTCTGTCACCGCCCCCAGGGTGCTGGTGGCCCTGCTCTTGGGGCACAAGGCCATTGCCTTCGAGGGCTGCATGGCCCAGCTGTTCTTCCTGCACTTCGTGGGCTCCTCGGAGATGTTCCTCCTGACGGTGATGGCGTTCGACCGCTACACGGCCATCTGCAGGCCCCTGCACTACACGGCCATCATGGCGCGCGGGGCCTGCTGGGCCCTGGTCGCTGCCTGCTGGGCCGGGGGCTTTATCCACTCCATTGTCCAGACCCTACTCACTCTCCAGCTGCCCTTCTGCGGCCCCAACACCATCCACAGCTATTTCTGCGACGTGCCACCCGTCATCCGCCTGGCCTGCGCCGACACCGCCCTCACTGAGTGGCTCATGGCCTCCAACAGCGGCCTCATATCCCTGGGCTGCTTCCTGGTGCTGGTGGCCTCCTACGCGCTCATCCTGGCCAAGGTGCGGGCCCGCGTCTCCCAGGGGCACTGGAAGGCGCTGTCCACCTGCGCCTCACACATGATGGTAGTCTCCTTGTTCTTTGTGCCCTGCATCTTCACCTACCTGCGGCCCTCCGGGACCTTGCCATCCGACAAGTATGTCTGTGTCATCTACACCATCTTCTCGCCTGTGATGAACCCCCTCATCTACACGCTGAGGAGCAAAGAGGTGAAGGAATCCATGTGGAGACTGTGGAAGCGATGCAGAGCTTTCTGAGACAAACTGGGCTGGCAGAACCCTGGAGTTACACCCTGGAGTTACATTCCTACTCTGCTCCTACACACTAATGGCTTAGTGGCTAAAGCCTACAGGCTTCAAATTATGTATAAAAATATTTACATGCACATATAACTGTTAATATTAAAAATATTAAAAATATTAAAAATAGTAAAAATAGTAAAAACAGTAAAAATCCAGGCCGAAACACCCAGACTTTTCTAAACACTTCCACTCGTGTGGTGTTGTAATTTTCAAATAAATAAATGAATCCAGGATGAGGCTTGTCTCTCTTTCTGATGTGCTTTTCCTGTGGTGTGACAGCAGATAGCAGAGGCACATGCACCAAGTGTCCCCAAATTCACCCACCGACACTGGAACATAGAAACAGTGCAGATTTTGCTTGTAGGGTTTGCTTTAGACATGGAAGAACATTTTTAGTCATAATTCTCTCACAGAAGCAAGTAATTAAAATGCTACAAGCGACAATATATAGAGGAAGGAGAGGGAGTGGAGAGGGACTTTGGACAAGGGCCTGGAGTGACAAGACAAGGCAGAATGGCTTCACACCAACACAGAGTGGGTTTAGATGGGACACTGGGAATTAATTCTTCCCTGTTACGGTCTGGCACAAACTGCCCAGAGAAGCTGTGGCTGGCCCATCCCTGGAAGTGCTAAAGGACAGGTTGGAGCAACCTGAGTGAGTGGAAGGTGTCCCTGCCCTTGGCAGGGGCTGGAATGGGACTGTCTACAAGGTCCCTTCCAACCCAAACCACTCCTTGATTCTATAAAGAAGTGACCCAATCCAGCATTCTCCCCAGGGAGTTTAGGGAAGAAGACTAAGGAAAAGGCAATAGGATTTTGTTCCGTGATGTGGTTTTAATAACCAACATTTCTGCCTCACAGTAATGAAGTTTCTGTACTTCTTCAACCAGTTTTATCCTCCATGAGGGCAGCATCACCAAATCCATCAGGGACAGAATTTCAGTGGCTGCCATCAGAAGAACAACATTAAGTTTCTTTGTGCTAGAATGATTTAGGATTGGATTCCTAAATCAATTGAAATCATCAAGGTCGGAAATGCCCTCTAAGATCATCAAGCCCAACCATTCCCCAGCACTGCCAAGGCCACTCCTAACCCATGTCCCGAAGTGCCACATCCACATGGCTGTTAAATCTTTCAGGGTTAATGATTTCATCAGTGCTCTGGGCAACATGTTCCAGGGCTGGACAGCCCTTTCCATGAAGGAATTAGTCTCAATATCCAATCTAAATTGATGCACAGGAAGTAGGAGGCTTTCCACTTTCCCTGTCTCTCCGCACTGTCTTAAATTAGCCCTCACTCCCACACCAGTAGGAAGAGGAGGATCAGAAGCACCAATGAGTCATTGATCCTCCTTGTTAAGAGAGATTTCCAAATCTCTCCCATCTTTGTGTAAACAAAATTTCTTTTTAATGGTGAATTTCTACTCAGGATCATCATAGAAGGGCTTGAGTTGAAAGGGAGATTTTTAATTTATTTTTTTTTTGTATTAGAGAGAAATGTTGAAAAATAAATGTCATCCAGGTCAATTTAGGGTAAATTTCAATTCAGAAAAATACAAATTATTCATTGCAAGGGTTTTTTTTTTAAATTTCAATAAAGCCTTTATAAATATTTTATTTTTAAATCAATAGAAGGCCAGTAGGAGCTGTGTCCAGTTATTTTGCTGGTGTCAATTTGTTCATCAGGTATAAATTGGGGGCATCAACAGTGAATTGATTTGAAGCAATTGTTCCATCTTTGATAAAATAAATAAAAATTCCATATTTTTGGGAGCTGGTGTCTCAATACAAGAATGGGGCTTGGACGAACCTGATGCAGTGGAAGGTGTCCCTGCCCAAGGCAGAGCACTGGAACAGGATGAGCTTTAAGGTCCCTCCAGCCCAAACCATTCTGTGAAGACAAACAATTTATTATAATTTATTTTTCTCCCCAGGAAATGCCTAGGGATGACTTTAACAAGGCCTCAGAAGATGCTGTTAAAAAGTTGGTGCCTGACAAATTGCAAAGGTGCAACTTGGCAGCTAAGTTTGTCCACGTGTAAATTGGCTCCAGTGCGCACCATTAAAATCCTGAATTCTCTCTCTCCTGGAAATTATCAGCTCTCTGAGCTTGCCCTCAGATTTATTGCTCTCAGATAGAGCACAGTGAAAAATGGCCTCAAAGGAAAAAAAAATCCTTTGAGAACTGGCAGGATCTCTGCAATGTTTTTATTAAATCCCAAGAAACCTGAAGAGATCCCAAGCTAATCAATTTTATTTAAAGACTGTGGGACTGAAACTCAAATGGGACATCAGAGAAAAGGGAGCATTTTCAGCAGACTGTAATCAGTCTGGGGTCATCATAAGCATTCCTATATGAAAATCTCAAGGCTTGACAAAGCTGGGTAGTCCCAGAAATCCCAGAAGTAGCCAAAATCAAATTACTTTGGTTCTGTTACACGAGGCATGGCAGGGATGGGTGGACAACAGGGTAAGAGAAGTCTAATCCAGCATATCATAAATTAGTGCACAACTGGATTCTGCAAATGGAGCTATTTTTAAGGTTGGAAAAGCCCTCTAAGATCATCAAGTCCAACCAAGGTGGTAGTTTTGGGGGGTGTTTTGGTTTTTTTAATGACAGTTCTTATAATAAAATACAATGCAATATAGTTTTATTTGTTTACCTGGAGGCAGAACACTTATCTCAAAGACCATCCTGTGTGTCTACTTCTAATAACCCAACTAAGATTATCTCTGCCAATACACAACTTAGATGTACAGCTGAGAGCTGGCAGCCCACAGAACAGTCCTGGGTGACTGGCACCTTGATGGGACCTAAAGAAACATTTAGGATTTATGAGAGGAACAGGAGCAGGTGAAGGAGAGAGAGGTACAGGACACAGGATACAGAAAGCAGAATACCGTGGTTCTCGCTTACAATACAATAAATCATGTTCTATGCTGAATATTCTAATTTTCACTAACCAATCTAGGACAAGATACAAATTCTATAACATTTACATACAGCCTATGACAGTCATTGTATTACCATACGATGTTACATTTTAAACCCCTAAAAACTGCTTTTGGGCCCCCTGCTTAGGTTGGTAGGGTCTGCTGCAACCTTTGGACCCACCCTTGAGCAGGGGGTATTGTTTCATCAAGGAAGGCTATTGTTTAATCAAAAGAGGGAGATTACCTGCGGTGGCCATCCCATTGTTTTCCCAGTTGTTCAGTAACTGAGGTTTGTCAAAACTTGTCTTCATCTCAATCTCTCTTATGGTTTCTATATTCTCAGCATCTTTTGCCAGGTAATAATTTCTACAAGATTTTCCTATTTCTTCTTCCCCAACAAACAGGATCACAGAACGGTTCTGGCTGGAAGGGAGAGGTGAAGGATGGATCTCTCTGTTGTATTTCTCTCTGGCATTTGGGTTTATTACAAAATTCCTTATTGCAAAACTCCATGGGAAGTGTGATATCTGATGGTCCTTGGGCTAACTGCAGCACACAGGGAAAGGTCTGGACCATGGGGATTGATTCCAGCCACAGCTCTGCGCTCCCATGGCAGGACAGGCCTGTGCTGTGTGAGCCTTGGAGAACTCTAATTTATAGAGTCCTGGAATGGTTTGGGTTTGAAGGGACCTTCAAAGTCATCATGTTCCACCCCAGCCATGGGCAGGGACCCCTTCCACTATCCCAGGCTGCTCCAAGCCCCATCCAATCTGGCCTTGGGCACTTCCAGGGATCCAGGGGCAGCCACAGCTTCTCTGTGCAACCTGTGCCAGGGCCTCAGCACCCTCACAGGGAAGAACTCCTTTGCCATACCCAATCGAAATCCCTCACGTTTTAGTTTAAATCTATTCCCTCTCTTCCTATCCCTGTTTGCCCATGTAAAATGCGGAATCCTTAATTTTCCAGGAGTCACAGCCTGCAGACACAGCAAACAGGCTGAAGCAATGATTGACAGACAGAGTAATTCATGTGAACAGTGCAGAAGTTATGGTCAAGTATTGCTGGAATAGGAATAGGTCTGTTCCTAGCCCTGGACATCACAGGAAGTGCTGCTCCCATAAATCCTATGTGGATGCCTAATGGAACCAGAAGGGAATTTTGGTTAGCCCTTCAAAGTTAGCGCTGGTAATTTTGGTTCCTCTGATTTCCAGCCCCCCTTTGGCAATATTCTGAAAAAACCCTCACCCATGCAATTAAGGCAACATCCAAAAAAGCTTCAGAGACACTTTTCCCCAGACACTCCCTCATATTTATAAAACCTCATTAAAGAAGAGAGGTGCCTACTCCTGCAGCCAAGCCAGCCCTTGTGCCAGTGCTGGTGTGAATATTCCAATGCTGCTGAGTTGGGATTCATCTCTTCCTTAAGAGTGAAATCATTTTTATGTCACATGTAGAAAGAAGAAAAAGGATTGTTTCATTTCCTGGAGATACAGACAACTATAAATCACCTGTAATTAATTCTGTGCAGCAGTGAGTATTTCTGTGTTGCTTCTGTGCTATTTCACCTGAATGAAGCCCCCATTTTATGAACAAGTGATGTCCCTTTTATTTCTGCTGAGTTAAATATTTCTTATGTACTTTTAACTCTGACTTTCATCCCTCTCAAGCTTCTGGGAGAGCGTGAGACCACAGAGCAGCCTGGCTCAGATGAAATATTTCATCAATCTATTTATTTCTGCATCTCTTACAAATGAGAACTTGGTACAATATTCCCACCATCTCAAAATCAATCCCAAAGTCTCCCAAAAAGGAGGCATTTGGACTGAACTTTGCTTTCCCTCCCTATAGGGCTGGTATGTAAATCTTTAATGTAAATACTGAGCTACATTCCATGGAGCAACGCACGATACATGGGAAGATGTTTTATTGCCAAGTTTAGACTTCTTTGAGTTGGGGAAAGGGGAGGGGGGAAAGTCCAGATAGATCCTAAAAGTACTAATACTATTATGGAATAAAATGTATAGAAAAAAGTGGGTGGCTTTTAGTCGGATGCCAAATTATAAATTTTTTTTAATGATAGAAACATAGAATGGTTTGGGTTGGAAGGCACCTTAAAGTTCAGCTGATTCCAACCTCCTGCCATGGGCAGGGACACCTTTCACTAGACCATGTTGCTCCAAGGCCTATCCAAAAGCTGAAAAAATTCTCCCAAAATGCATTTATCTGCTGATTACCAGGGATTTAATTCTTCTCTGACAGTATCAGTCCCTTAAAAAATAAATTTTAGCTTCAGTTCCTAATCTAGACCCCTTTGGTGATATTATTAATACTACATAATTTCTAAATTCTAAATATTAAATTCCTTTCAACATAAATAATTTATGTTGAAAGGAATTTTTGGGATCTGTACCCCACTCCCCTTGCTCAGAGAACCTACAAAGCCCTATCACATTGGCTGGGGCTGTGTCCAAACAAGCTGAACACCACAGGGAAGGTAACTTCAGCTTTCAGCTCTTCAGTCTGAGGCAGCAACTTGCAAGAATTAACATTTTGGATTAATCATTGCGAAGCTTAATGGCTACATTTTTCCTTTTAGATGAGGGCTATGTGGGTAAAATCTAGATTTTGAGTGTGGCAATGCTTGGAAGTGGTTTTGAATTTCAAAACGGACAAAAAATCCCTCAGAATCTTTAGAACGGGGATGAAATTGTGACTAAGTTGTACTTTATTCTAGGGAAAGCTGTGCCTCATTCCCACAATGAAAGATAAAATGCAGAGGGTCAACATTTCAACAGTGTCCGAATTTGTTCTCGTGGGCCTTTCCGATGCTCCAGAAATCCGTTTGCTTCTCTTTGTGCTGTTTCTGCTCATTTATTTGGCCACCATGGCCAGCAACATCACGCTTCTCGTTGCCATTAGCACAGACTCCCACCTGCACAGCCCCATGTACTTCTTCCTTGGCAATTTATCCCTGCTGGACATCTTATGTCCCACCATCACCATGCCCAAGATGCTGGGGGCCTTGCTGCTGGACAACAGGGAGATTTCCTTCTTTGGCTGCCTGTTCCAGCACTTCTCCCTCATTGCCGTGGTGGGCACGGAGATTTTCCTCCTGGCTGTGATGGCCTACGATCGCTACGTGGCCGTGTGCCACCCCCTGAGGTACCTGAGCATCGTGAGCACGAAGCTGTGCGCTCAGCTGGCCGTGGGCACCTGGGCAGCAGGGCTTCTGAACTCCCTGCTGCACACCTCTCTGGTTTTCACACTCTCTTTTTGCGGTCCTAACAAAATCCAGCAGTATTACTGTGACATTCCTCCCGTGCTGGCCCTCTCCTGCTCGTCCACTCGCAGCAGGGAGTTGGTGATCCTGGCGGTGGCCGGGGTTCTGGGGAGTGGTGCCTGCGTGGTCACTTTGGTCTCTTACATCTATATCCTCCTGGAAATCCTGGCCAAGAACTCCCCTGGAATATGGCAAAAGGCTTTCTCTACCTGCGGTTCTCACCTGACAGTAGTCTGCCTTTTCTACGGGACCACCATCTGCACCTACGTCCGCCCTTCCTCCACCTACTCCCCTCACCTGGACAGGGTCATTTCCATGCTCTATGGAATGCTCACCCCGCTCCTAAATCCCATCATCTACAGCCTCAGGAACAAAGAGGTAAAATGCGCCCTAAAAAGAGTGATCAGCCGGGCAAGAAGTGCTTTAACAAGACAAGAAAACCACGCCCAATCTCCACGATCAGCTGGGTAGAAACTGCAGTTTGTGACTGATCCCTAACTTTCAGCCATCTAAAAATTGGATGCAAATTAATTTTTCTGGGCTGAAAACTCCTTCTCTGGGCTGAAAACGCCTTCTCTTAGCTCCCTCTGCAGTTAGAATGGAGAGCTGTGCACTCCCAGAACTGGCTGGCACAGCTTTAGGTCATTTTTGCAGGAGGAGAAAACCCCAGCTGCGAATGTGGTTCTCCACAGAGCACTGAGGAAGCTGAAGTGAGAGCAGGCAAGTGTTGCATGTGTATTTTAGAGCAGGAATTCTGGGAATTGGTACTTAGGCACACTTAGATACACTGTACTAAAGCAGATTATAGGGCTGGTGCCTCTTTTTCACCACATTGCTCTGGCATATCCTTGTGGGATATCAATGGGAATTGAATTGCCATCATTTAGGGTTGGGAATGGATGAGTTTCATCCATTCTCAGCTCTCAGTCATGTTGGAAATGGGGTCAAAAGTCAACTGTAACGATTCTGTATTTTCTGTGGTTTTATTTCATTGCATTGTTTGAGTAGTTGCTATTATTATTATTATCATTATTATTATTAAATATATTCAAGGTCCTGACCAAAATCCCCAGTTGGGATTTAGTTTTCTAAGCCCAGGTTTTAATGGCACGCAAGGTGGTCCATGGAATCTCTCCTGCTCCATAATTCCTGCTGCATAAAAAGTACAAGACCCTCAGCCCCGGCACTGAGTGTTTCTGCTTTGCCATCCACACACACCAATTTTCCACTCAATTCAGCGGATCTGAACCAAACAGGCAGAGCAGGAAAAAGGCAGAGCAGGAAAAATGTGAGGCTCCACCTTCCTACACTGTCCTTCTAAGCCACTTTGGGGAGTTCTTGTCAAGACTTCCCTCTCACCTCTATCCTGCTCAATCCTACAATGTCTGCAATTCCATGGAGAAAATGCCAGAAACAGAGAGATCTCCACCTTATCTGAGATGGAAGCTGGAGATAAGAATCCATGATCCCTTTCAAAATTAAATTCCAAATATATTAAATTATTTTTTATGTATCAGCCCTGAAATGTCTCTCCTCTCCCCCTCCCTCCCTCTCTCTCTCTCTCTTTCCTTCTTGGGTGTCTGTTGTTTGCTGGAATCTCCAGTGTTCCATCTCTGGAGCAATGTTTGCCACTACGTTTTTCCTTTTTCCCATTTTTTGTCCTTGCTGTATCCAATCCTAATGGAAAGAGAGGAGATGATGCTTCCTGCAGCTCACCCCTCTCTTCACTACCTCTCTTTTTTGTAGAAGAGCAATAATCATGTAGAAATAATCAATGTAGAAATAATCATCCTGTAAAAATGCTGAGATTATCCTCATTTGGTTGAGCCCAAAAGTTTCTGATTGGATTTGTTTAATAAAATCTCTTTTATCTAACTACAAGTGGCTCTGGATTTTTAAATGCTTTCATTTTGAGATGAGACCTTGTATTAATTGTATCCTTAAGGTGTCTGAAATGCAGGAAAAATTGTCAGTGTGAACAAGATTACAACTTTGAGCAGGATATTTACGAAGTATTTCATCTGCCTAAAAAAAATCCTTGTTGCAGCTCTTCCAGGTCTCTGAGTGGCAGCACAACCAGGGCACAGCAGTCGGATTTGTCTTTATCCACAACTTCCCTTCTGACTAGAACCCCTGGGACCTGGAATCTGCTCCATCCCCTGCCATGGCTGTTGATGGCCCCCTTGGGATGTCCCAGGCACTTTCACAAGGTGCTAAGGAACTTCTGCCAACCACAAGTTGTTGGCCAGGGGCAGCTGCTGGTGCTGTGGTGGAGGATAATGGTGAAGGATCCATTGTCCTTCAAATTTCTGCCACAACTTCTGCACCAACCAAGTGAAGAGGTGTTGGCCAAACCGTGAACTCTCCAGCCAAGGTGTGGAGAAGCTGTGACAAACTGAATTGTTTTGGAAGTTGTCACTTCCTTTAACAAGGAGGGAAGATTCCTTCTCCTAAGTGCTGGTGAAGTTCTCCACTGGGATTAGTTAGAAGGATGAGGGAGGTCCACCAGGAGCTTCCTAAGAAGATTTCAAGATCATTACGAGGCTTCTTCAGGATGCCCAGAAGGGCTTGTTAAGCTGAAGGGCCTTGGGTGGCTGCTCCCTGCAGGACTGAAGAATACTCCTCTTTCCAATCTAAAATGGAAATCTAAATGTAGCTGGGTGGACAGATGCCTAAGGATGGGTGTCAGCTTGTGTGCAATTCCAAACCCTGGATGCCTTTTCAACGAGGCATCTGAATTCCAAGGTACCAAACTAGAGGCTGATTCCCAACCTGTGTGCAGATGGGAAATTTTGATGCTTTTCCTGGCTTGAAAGGTGGAAAGGTTGGTTTATCAAGCCTAATTCTGCTACAGTTTCCTCCCTCTCCACCCACCAGAGCCATGTGTTCCCAAAAACATCTACTTTAAGGAGCTGTTTGCTGCCAGTGGACAAAACAAGGCTCACTGGGATAGAGTTATTTGGGAACTTAGTGAGAAATATTTTCATTTTCCCATTTCAACAGCAAAAGAGAATATAGAGGATGATGAGGCTGTGGCACAGGTTGCCCAGAGAAGCAGTGGCTATCACATCCCTGGAAGTGTCCAAGGCCAGGCTGAATGGGACTTGGAGCAACCTGGGATAGTGGAAAGCGTCCATTAGAGGTTCACTCTTTATCATCAGCTGTAACCCCTTCCTGGACTGAGGTGCTAATCCCTAAACAGTCCTCAAAACTGACACATCCTCTTTCATTTTCCTCATGCCCAATAGCCTCTAACACTAGAAAGACACAGCCGTGATTTTCTTTGACAGCAGTGGAAAAATTTGGCACAGAAGGATCTTCATGCACTCACTCAGCTTCTGATCCTGTTTCTCTGAATGTCTATTTTTGGCTGCTCTCAGAAACCAATACTCCTGAACTGACTCATCACCACAGAGCTCCTCTCCTATTCCTAGAAGTGGAGCTGCCCTGTTAGAACGGGAAATGGGAGTAGAGACAGCACCATCATCCAAATAAATTGAGGAAAACCACCCTGTATCAATGAAATTCCCTTATGAATTATCCTCTGTGCATCTACACTTTGCTTTTGCCACTGAAAATCAGATTTCACCTATTATTTGGCTAATCTCATGTAAGTAGTAAGGAACCACTTTCATTTATCTATTCCTAAACATAAAGGATTCCTGAAATTCTTGATGTGCTCTCAAAAAAAAAAAAAGTTTTTTTTTTCCTTAAGCAAAGTCCAGCTATATTATTAATGTGTGGATTTTATTACTTGTCATGCAACTAGGGCAGATTTTCCCCTCCCTATTTTTTTGTAAGGTGCTGCCAGATATAAAAATATGCAACATAAAAGAGGTTGTGAATGATTTATTTTTCTCCTCTAAAAATAGTATCTGCTTGTGAAATTCAGGTTGGGCTATGGTTCTGACTTTAAAATTCCCAAGATTCTGGGAATCAAAAAAAGTTGTATTTAGTGTTTCAGTGCCATTTTCACCTCCCTTTCCTCCATATTTTTTTAATTATTTGTACAAAAGACAGAATGAGAGAATTAAGGCTCCATGTGAAGAGACTTTGTCCTCTCTGTAGGCACCCTTTAAACACCTGGCTTTTAGTGGCTTTAATCTGAAGGAGGGAGGGATTAGATTGGATATTGGGAGGAAATGTATCCCTGTGAGGGTGGTAATTGTTTATTAACCCCATTTTAGTCAGATTGGTGTTATCGCACTCAAGGGTAACCACCTAAAATTTTGTAATTTATGCTGGCCATCCAGGCTTCCTTTCCCTGCCCTGCCTAGAATTTATCCTGGCATCAGCAGAAACGTGTATTAACTTTTGCAAAGTTAGGGTTAAATAATGCGCTTTTTCTTCAAAGGTTAAATTAATACCAAGAATTCATTTTCCAGCAAACTGAAACTATTTCAAATTCAAGTAATAGTTTCAGGTTAAAAAAAAAGTGTGGGGAAAATTGCTTGGAAATTCTAAAAATATTTGGGTTTGAGTATTTAAAACCAATGCTCATGGCTTGCTTTTCATAAAAAAAAAACCACACAAAATTTTGTAAGAAATCTCAGAATGAGATGCAGCATTTGATTTTAAACTTGGAAAACGAAAAGCTTTTGTACAGGGAAAATACTTCCCTTATTTGGCAGCCAAACCCTCTCTGAAGAAAAGAATCATATATATATAAATATATATATATATATANACCATATTTTATGGCCTGTTCTGCTCTCACCAAACATCTTCAGACCTGTTCTCATCCTGCTTTCTTGATGATTTTGCCAGTTTCATATATTTTTCCATTATCTTTGCCTCTAGACCACCAGCCCTTGTTCCCCTTCCCACAATGTAATTAGGTTTTTATTTCTGCTTAATTGCGTTATGAAATGCTTGTTGGTGGTTATGAAAGGAATGAGAAGCGAGTGTCTTTACAAACTGTGAATCTGCTGGTAGACAAAGGCAGGTACTGAGAGACAGAAGAAACAATGGGAAGGAGTTCCATAGGAATTCCACTGACTGACTTACCCAAGACTGTGCTAAATCCCTGGTTTAACTAAAAGAACAGAGACACAAGGAAAAGAAGAAGGAGGAGAATGTATACTAGAAGGAGGTCTGTATTAGGCGATTTGGGAAGTCTGTACCTCTCAAGTACCTCAGGCAATGGGAAAAGAGAGAGGGAAATGCAGCCGGGAAATTAGGATAGAAAGACACTGTGTTCTCTATCAGTTTGAGAGACCCCATGGGAAATGCCCATGACCTCTCCCTTTATTCATGAACAAAGTTACAGGACTCCTCTGTCTCCTTTTTGGACATAAAACTCTGGTGTTTGTGGATTAATTTTCCTGACAGTTATGAGGCTGGCAATGTTACAAAACACAGACACACACTTGATACTGAGTTTGGCTTGGCCTGGGGTTCTTTTTCTTTCTCTCACATATCCAAATAACACAGAATTGACAGGCTGGGAGAGCTGGGAATGTTCAACGTGGAGAAGGGAAGGCTCCAAGGAGACCTTAGAGCCCCTTCCAGTGATGAAAGAGCCTCTGGGATAGCTGGAGAAGGACTTTGGACAAGGGCTGGAGTGACAGGACAAGGGGGAATGGCGTCAAACTGACAGAAGGTGGGTTTAGATGGGATATTGGAAAGAAACTCTTCCCTGTGAGGGTGGGGAGGCCCTGGAATGGATTTCCACGGGAAGCTGTGGCCGCCCAATCTCTGGAAGCATCCAAGGCCAGGCTGGATGGGGCTTGGAGTAATCTGGGATAGTGGGAGGTATCACTGCCTGTGGAATGCGATGGTCTTTATCGCCCTTTCCAACCCGAGCCAGTCTGTGATTCTGTGATAACCAGCGCTTTTCTAAACACTGGAAATGGTGATTTCTCAGAGGAAGAAAATGTCGTGTGTGTGCCTGTTTCTTACAAAACTGAGGATGCAATTTAACGCTTCTGTTGCAACACCCTGAGTTCGGCACAGGTTCCACTGAGATTATCTCAACGTACGCTGCTCTTTAGCCAGCCCGAAGCGCCACCCGTATCCCTCCCCTCAGGGGATTTACGAACGTACAGCTCCACCCGCGGCCATGACACCCGCCCGCTCCTCCCGTGACGTCATCCCCACGCGACACGGCTGCCCGGTGCCCGCGGCGCTGCATCCCGGCAGCGCTGCGGGATGACGGATCCACCCTGCAGCTCCCCGGCTGGCCGTGAGGAGACAGCAGTGCGGGAGCCGCGCCCCGCCGAACCACGGAGGGACCCCCGGGGGCACCGCTCCGGTGACACGCCGTGCCGCGCGGACTGCAACTCCCAGCGTGCCCCGGGGCGGCGGCGCACGGAGCGCGCTGATTGGCCCGCGGGACGCAGCGCAGCGCGGGCGCCCCCACGTGGCGGCTCGACCGGGACGGGAGCCCGGGGACAAAGCGGGACAAAGCGGGACAAAGCGGGACAAAGCGGGAGAAACCGGGACAAACCGGGACAAACCGGGACAAACCGGGAGAAACCGGGAGAAACCGGGACAAACCGGGACAAACCGGGACAAACCGGGAGAAACCGGGATAAACCGGGATAAACTGGGACAAACCGGGATAAACTGGGACAAACCGGGACAAACCGGGACAAACCGGGACAAACCGGGATAAACTGGGACAAACCGCGATAAACCGGGAAAAACCGGGACAAACCGGGACAACCCGGCACAAACCGGGACAACCCGGGACAACCCGGGATAACCTGGCACAACCCGGCACAAACCGGGACAAACCGGGATAACCTGGCACAACCCGGGACAAACTGGGACAAACCGGGATAACCTGGCACAACCCGGCACAAACTGGGACAAACCGGCATAACCTGGCACAAGCTGGGTCANGCACAACCCGGCACAAACTGGGACAAATGGGGATAACCTGGCACAAGCTGGGACAACCCGGGACAAATTGGGATACCCTGGCACAAGCCGGGACAAACCGGCTGCCCCCCACTCCGCAGTCCTCCCGGGCCACGGACCTCGCCAGGGCTTTCTGGAGGGAGGCCGTGCTGAGTCTGGTGGCTGGGAACAGGGCCAGGTGCTGTGGTGGTGCGCTTCCCTCTCCCTTTTCCCCTTCCCTTTCTCTCCCGTTTCCCCTTCCCTCTCCTTTCCTTCCCTCTGCCATTCCCTCCTCCTGCCTTTCTCCCTTTACCTCGCCCCCCTTCCCTTCCCTTCCCTTCCCTTCCCTTCGT
>VZRL01006727.1:30056-78480 GCA_013397895.1 Origma solitaria
CCCTTCCCAAACCTTCCCAAACCTTCCCTTCCCAAACCTTCCCTTCCCAAACCTTCCCTTCCCAAACCTTCCCTTCCCAAACCTTCCCAAACCTTCCCAAACCTTCCCAAACCTTCCCTTCCCAAACCTTCCCATCCCAAACCTTCCCTTCCCAAACCTTCCCTTCCCAAACCTTCCCAAACCTTCCCTTCCCTGTTCTGATATTCCCTGCCTTGGAAAAGGCTGTAAAAGGCAAATGGCTCCAGATGCCTTGCCTTTCTCCCTCTCCCTTTTTCCAGCTCTCTGCCTGTCTCCTGACACCCTAGGCCCAGGATTTTCCCTTGTATACCTATTGCTCTTGGTCGTTTCCCTCCCCTCTCCCTTTTCCTTTCCCTTCCCCTCCCAGATCTCCGTGGGCTGGAGGAGCTCTGGGACACAGCAGAGATTCCTGCATTTCCAGGCAGTCTCAGGCAAGCAGGAGAGGTGGAAGTGTCACTTGGAAGGGTGCTGGGAGTTGTGACCAGCCTCTCAGTGCCTTGCTTTTTGATTGTAATCTTAGTGCTGGAACACAATAGGAATGTTAACAAAGTTCCTGGAATCTTCATGGAGAAAGCTGTAAAGGACAGCATCCCTCACAAAGGCAACTGAACTGAAATTACAGCTAATTAACCTTTCATTTATTCCCTGATTTATGGTATAACATAAGATTTTGCAGGTGAAAAAAGATGCTTTTTAAATGCATCATGACTTCCTTAGTTTGGTTCTTGTAGATAATTGTAGATAGTTCAGCACATTGTCTGAAAATGAAATGTTACCTCATTCTCAAGGAGGATGAGTAAAAGTCATGTGGTGTTTGGGAAGAGATCCCACCCAGTTCCCAATTCCTCTCCCTCAAGGTTTGGTTGCTTTTGGAGGTGCTGTTACTCAATCCTGATCCTCCCACCTGATAGGAAAGCAGGAAATGCCTGAAACGGCGACATCTGTCTGGATATGGCCAAGAGTCATATGGGGAAAGGGGCAGAACTGCCTCCTCGCAATAACTTCTGGAAAAAGCCGCTTCTGAAGGACCTGGAACAAGAAGAGAAAGTTTCCAGCCGATCTAAAGTAATGGTGGCGTTACTTTCTCTTCCCATTCCTCGGCCTCTCCGTGCATTGGTGGTTCTCATGCTGGATGTGGCTCTAAAAACACAGCGTAAAAGCACGGATTCTCAGTCCTCTTCCTCCATCTTTTCCAGTCTCTGCAATTCCCAGCTGTGTTCCCAGTTTGTCATCCCCGTCACTGTGGGCCTGTGTGTGGCTGTGCTCTCTGATTTGACTCTGGGCCAGTTCAGGTTGAAATAAGTGTAGAAAGTGCTCCCTTGTCTGGATCGAGCTGCTTTCCTGGAGCTCAGCAAGAAGGGACTGAACCCTTCCCACCTGTGGAATTTTGCAGTGACATTTTTCACCACAGCAAGGCTGGAGATCTGAAGGAGAAGGGTTTCCAGCAGAAAACTCTGGAAGTGGATGTTCTTTCCCAGGCTGACAGCCTCCCTCTTCCTCTTGAAATGTTCATATTTATGTGGAGAGAAGTGAGGCCTGGTGATTCCGAGAGTAAACAGGGGCAGGGAATAAAGCTGGAATTGCCTTTTCCAGGCAGACTCCCCTGCTAGTTAAACCTGGCAGAGACAGGGATGCAGACACTCGGGAATTCCAGTAAAAGCCTGGTGGCTTTTTTTTGTGTGGTCATGCTGAGCCTGCTGGTCTTGGTTGAACAAAAATTCCTGGATTAAGTAACAATGCTGCAATTCCGGCTTCTTCTTCTTCCCAGTCAGAGACTGTGTTTTCCTTGGTGACCTCAGAGATACCCTCGTGGTTTTGCATCCCGCCGCCCCCTCCCAGGCTGTTGTTTCAGCTGCCGTCAGCCCATTGCTCAACCTGCACCTCCTGACTGCAGAAATGCTTCGTCAGAGAACTCTTCCCTTCGGGGCCTGACTGAACACCCTCCCTGCTCCTCAGAGTCTTGGCATCTTGGCCAAATTCTCGGTGATCACCCTTTGCCCTTGAGTTGCTGAGCTCCTCTGTGTGTGCCTCGTGACTCTGGAGCTTTCAGACCCATCCGGTGGCCAGGCCAGCCCTAGAAACTGGACAAAAATGGTGTTTTCTGCTAAGCTCATGGCCTGCAGAGACACACTGAAGGGTCAGCAGGGTGGCTGGAGGCAGAGAAAAGAGACAAATGAGGTGTTTGTGTGAGGAATGCAGTCTCCCCATTTTGGCTGTGGGATTATTTCAGATTATTTCAGCTGCTTTGCTCTGAGCCTGCTGAGGGTTGTGTCCCTTCTCAGAGGCTTTTAGAAGGAACCAAGAGCACCAAACACCAGGCAAGGAAGGGCCTGGCCTGTGCTAAGTGTAGAGCGGAAATCTTTTTTTTTTCTTGTCAGACTGGAAAGTTCCTGATTTGAGTTTCAGTCTTGGTCATTGCTGCCTATTTAGACAGGTTTGTGGCCACGCATGACTGAGCAAGCTACTCACAGAGCAACAGGGTGGAAGAGCTGATTCCTTCGGCCAGGCAGAGCATTCCTCTGGCTGCTCTCTGAGGGGAGTCTGAGTTTTTTGTGGGAACTTTTAGTGGGAATATCTTCTCAGGTCACTGACCGTGACTGCAGGTGGTCAGGGTGGTCTGCCTGGGGTTAAGGGTTGTGCCCCGTCCAGCAGAGCATCTGAAGCAGCCACATGGGATTGCTGAGGACTCTCGTGGCTGCCCTCCCCTGTTATCTCCCTGCCCCATGGAGTGGGTGGCCTCTCTGTCACTGCTTTATTGCCTGCTGGAATGCTGATATCTCCGGGCATGGCCCAGCACCTGCTGAGCTCAGCACAACGACTTCAACGTGATCCTCGTGTCCAATCCTATTTAAGGTGTCACAGCCATGGCTGGCCCCCATAGAGACAATTTTCCCTGTTTTATTCCTCTCCCTGTGTGATTTCCTTGCTTCCCCCCCGCCCCACACTAACAAGTTTCAAGGAGGTGCTTCCCAGTTTGTTCGGAGTGCAGGAAAAGCACCACTGGATCACTTCCCCACCTTGAGGAAGGAGCTGTGGCCTGCTCCAACAGAGGACCAGGCTCACCTTGAGCTCCTTTTCAGTATTTCAGCCTTGATGCCAAGGGCCTGGACATGGCTTAGAAGGAAGTCACACCCAGCAGGAAAGGTGGACGTGGGTGTGGAACCCGTGGAGTTGTGGCTGCACCTCTGCATGAGCCACATGGGTGTTTTCAGTGTCCCTTGCCAGCATAGCACAGCACAGCAGAGCAGGAACCAGCTTTTCCCAGAGAAAACTCTCCCTGTGCCTCACCTCTGCTGAGAACATCCCTCTACATCTATTTAATCCCTTCACTTCCTCTGAATAAGCCACGGAATGAGTTCCTGGAGAGACCTGCTCAGCAGTTTGGGGGTGCCCCCCACCCATCCTGCCCAACAGAGATCAGCCATGGGCCACTGCTTGCTTGTTTTGGTGCTGTTTTATCAGGCTGCTGCATGTCCTTTAACTGCCAGCTCCTTGTGAAAGCTTGTTTCTTCTCCTCACACTTGGAAGCATTTGCTGCCAGTCCCTTTTTGGGAGGCTGAGTATAAAAGCAGCCTCCTCTGGAAGGTTTAGTGTCTGCTCAAACTCCGTGCTGCACTAAATCCACGGAACAGCTTTGTGCATCCTCACAAAATTAACCTCAGGGGGGACAGACCTGTTTAAGGTTTGTCGCTTTGATTCCCAAATGAAACTTTTTTTTAAAAAAACCAACATTTCACCCATGCATCCCACTCAGAATGAAAGCTACCTGGTCATCCATTAGGGCTTGAACACTCACCAGTGTTTTCCAGGGGAATTCATACTAGGACGGAGGGTTTTTTTGGTATATTGGGAAATTTCCCTGTACTTGTTGACTTTAGATGGGTGGTTCTATTTGCAATTTTTGTACAGTATTTGAAGAAAAAGTTCAATACAACAGAAACAGGGGACAGGAATGGTCCCCACCCCCTGTTTTTAACACTCTGTAAATCTGAGAGGGGGGAAAAAAAGGTGGATGGCACCATGGGAGGATTGTGACAGTAGAGCAAATGTTGTAGATTGTGGCCTGCGGTGGAATGTCAACATCAAAATTATTGTGACTTTCGCAGCTTGGCAAATCCGTGTTGTGAAAGCTCCTGTATGTGCACTTGGTGCACAGGCTGCTTTTGGAATCGCAGACAGTGGAGTCAATCTGGAAATTAGTTTAAAAAGGGCTGATACATCCAAGTAAATTCACCAGATCCTGCTTCTGGCCATGCTGACAGAATTACTGCGTTATTAACATTGTTCTTCCTCACTCTCTTGGCTCTAAGTGTATTTTTTAAAGGCTTGTAAAAGAAATAAGAATAAATTAAAGGGTATTCTGGGAAAATTAGAGAACTGTAATCTCCTACAGCATTTTCTTCAGACTGTGTGTAAAAATACTCCAGAGAAGAAAAAACCCTGTATCACAACTTAGAAAAAATTGTCTGCAAAATCCTGTAGTACAAACTGCTACAGATTATTCTGTGTTTGGGACTTTCTTTTCCCTGCATCAGAGCAGCTTTGTGTTCGGTCTCCAAAGCAAATTTCCCAGCAGAACTTCAAACACCCTTTGTCCCTGTCCCTTTGGAGAGTGTTTCCAGGAACCAGCAGCTCTGTGTACCCCAGTCATTTGCATTCTGTGCTGTAAGCACCCAGTGAAAACTTGTTGCCTAAATCCCGGGTTTCCCACTTGGAAAAATTCGGGTGCCTAAAAGAAACAAACTGAAAAGTCTGCGCTGAGTGCTTTGCCCAAGAAGCTACAAGAAGGAGTTTTCAGTTAAACTCCCAGAGCAAGTGGAGCCCAGATGTTTTTAGTAAACAGCTTTCAAAACCCACAGTTGAGACCAGTGTCAAATTTCCAGACACATGATCAACCTTGGAGCCAAGTTTGGAGTTGCTTTTGTGTTTACATAAAGTCTGAAAGCTGAATGACACTGAAGTTTGTGGATGGAGTGCAGGTCCTCCATAACAAATATTTGACTGGATGCAATTTCTCTTATTTACAGGACTTTGAGCTTTTGGGGGGGAAAAAAATACTGTAATTTTGTTGATTTTACATTTGAGGCATATTCAGCACTTTCTTGCTCACTGGAATTGGAACAGCTGTTCATTTTTAACTGGGATCTGTTATTATTCTGACCATTAAAACAGCACAGCAAAATCAAGCCTTTTAAAGCTAGAGGCGAACCATTTCTACAGGTGAGAAATTAAACTTTGTGCATTCCTGAGCGTTCTGACCCTCTGCTCACACCGAGGCAGCCCTCTCACTGAATGCCTAACTGGATGCTTAAGGCATGTGCCAAGGTTTTTGCTCGGGGACTGTATCAGCAAAAATCTGTCTCAGAATTTACTTTGGGCAAATACTGTCCAGTATTTGTTTAGGAGTCCTGTTTTCAGCCCATTTGGAAAGGTCACGCATGAGAAGGGCACAGGTAGAGTCAGGATGAATTATATTAAAGTGGGTGTAGGAGTCATGGAAACTTTCCCTTTGGGTATATCTTGATCTCTGAGTGAATAACCTTCTGTATCATACACAGACACTCACCAAAGAAGCTCTGATTATTTTTGCATGCTTAAAGCTCAGCTTTACTACCCCTAAATTGGCGGATTTTGAGGTCTGTGCCCTGTGTACAGTAGCTGAGCTGTAAACAACAAGAGAGCTTGCTCCATTGTTCCTGATGGGATATCATCCAAGGGAAAACAGGGGTTGTCTTCAACAATTTGGAGCTTGTGTGGGCAGACAATACACTGATTTTGCCTGTGGGCAGCATGAACGTGCCTCTACTTCAGCCCAAGAAAGGAGCTGAGAGGGACATGAATTCAAAAGCTGCCAAGAGGATGGGGCAGGCCCTGGGCAGCTGGGAGTGTTGGGGGGGGGGGTAAAAATGTATTAAAATAAGGGAAGAATTTCAACCTAAACAGTACAGAATTCCTTCCTAAAGAACTTTACAGGCATTCTTGGGAAGAAGCCTGCTAAAAGCATCACCTCACCCAGGCTGGGCTTCCCATCAAGTGACACATTTAGGAAGAAACTCTTCCCTGTGAGGATGGTGAGGTCCTGGCAGAGCTTTCCCAGAGAAGCTGCGGCTGTCCCATCCCTGGAAGTGTCCAAGGCCAAGTTGGACACCCTGGGATAGTGGAAGGTGTCCCTGCCCATGGCAGGGTGGAACAGGATGATATTTAAGGTCCCTTTCAACTCAAATAATTCAGGAATTTAATTTTAAATGCATTTTCGTGAAGAGCGGCACAAGCTAAAAGGAGGCCTGAACCAGGCCATGAGGAAAAAGTATGAAGTTAAGTCAGAATTAAAACAGCAGTTGGGGACAGGAAAGATCTGGGTATAGCTGAATCTTCTGTAAGAGCAGAGTGGTGAATTCTTCACCTTGGTCACCAAGACATGACCCCAATGGCTGTGCAACCCCGTGTTTCCTCTCCTGCCCATGTAAATCTGCTGTCATCAAACACAATGTGCATTGTGCAACTCCAGAAAGCAGAATTTGGGACTTCCCTAATCCTACTGACGTGCTATCACGGGTGGCACAGACTGTCCGAGCTGCAGAGGAAATATTCCTGTTACAAACTTGGCAATTATGTTGGTTTGTTTGATGTTCCTGTTGTGAAGACACTCCACTGTGAACACTGGAATAAAGAAAAAAAAATTTAAGAAGAGTCTGCCCAGCAGCTACTTTTTTTTTTTTTTTTTTTTTTTACATAAGCATTTATGTGGGAGGAGAACAGGAGATTTGAAATGTACCTGGCAGCCTGCTGAAGCATAGGTATGACCCATGTTATCTTATAGATCTTAATTACTTGTGATGGTTAACCGAGAGGAGCAGCAGAAAACCCTGAAACAAAGGGAGGCCGAGGCTCCCTGTTCCCTCCAGGGTGTTTGGAGTGTCTGGAAAAGTGCTCTGGTGCTGCCCTTTACCCACACACAGCACTTGTGCAGTCACGCGTGGGCCATCCCACAGTGCCGGGAAGGGTCAAAGACCTGATAAAAACGTGTAGAAAGAACTGGTGAGAGGAAAAAATTATTTAATTTGAGTTTATGGTCTCAGTAGACAAAGGAAAAGTAATTTAATCTGAGTTTACAGGCTCAGTACATACAGGAAAAGTTATTTAATCTGTGTTTACAGGCTCAGTAGATTGTGTTTCTGATGGATTTCAGCAGGAACATTGGCTTGGGGAAGGTCAGGGTTAAACATTAGCTTGGGAAAAGACAAGATTTTGGGAGTTCAGTGATATGTGATTTGTTTGAGCAGCAGGTTTCCAGCCACCTGTACCCTGTTTAAAACTTCAGAAAGCAGAAAGTAAAAGACTCCAATGTTTGTTTTAAATTAATAACCGAACTGAATGACTGAAGAACCCAATGTTTATTGAAAATAAATGATTGCACACACTAAATGACCAGGCCAGCACTAAAAGCAGCTAAAATAGTCATCCCATCACCGGAACGCTCAGTTTTTGACATTCGGCCCTCAATTTCTGGATTTAACTTGGATTTTAGGAACTTTTTCCCCTCACGGAGAGTGCGGTCAGGCATTGGCGCAAAGCGCCCGGGGCAGCGGCGGAGCCCCCGTCCCCGGACAGATGTAGGATGTAGGACACGGTTTGGCGGCAGGGGGGGGAATGGGTCGGGGGGAAATGGCCGAAGTCGGTGATTTCGGGATTTTCCAACGCGCGCCATTCCCTGACAGACATCGCGGCCGCGCCCGCGCAGGGCGGGAAAGGGGGGCGCGCTGGCCCCGCCCCCCGCGGTGGGCGTGGCCTGGGCGGGTGCTGAGTCACGCCGGGCCAGCAGAGGCGCGCCGAGACGCCCCGCCCTTTTTTGGGGGCGGGGCCTGGCGCGCGGCCGTATAAAAGGCACGTCGGCGGGCGGGTGGGCCTCACAGCGCGTCGGCGGCGGAGCGAAGCGGGTTCCTGCGTCAACAGTGCTTGGACGGAACCGGCTGCGCTCGGGCCCGCCGCGCCCCCCACCACCACCGCTCGCACATTCACCGCAATATCCACCGGAGCACCCCAACCATGGCAGCGCCTCCCTCTCAGGTGCGCCAGAACTACCACCAGGACTGCGAGGCCGCCGTCAACCGCCAGATCAACCTGGAGCTCTACGCGTCCTACGTGTACCTCAGCATGGTGAGGGTCGCGGGGGCAGCGGGCGCGGCGGGGTGAGGGAAGCGTCCTGCGAGGGATAAAGGGGCTGCACGAGGGCCTAGCCCGGTGGGGGGTTCCCGGGTGCCGGGCGGTGCCTGCGGGCCCAGCTCCTCCTCCTCCTTTTTCTCCACCTCCTCCTCCCCCCTCCGGCTCCAGGCCCGTCTGGGCCGTCCCTTGGGTGTAGGTGAGGTCCTTTTATCTCGGCTGCTCCGCGGGCCTCGCGGCCGTTGCCCTTGGCGGCCCCGTTATCAGCCGCGCTCAGCGCCCCGCCGCCGGCTCTGCCCTTGGGGCCGGGCTGCGTAGCGGGAGGTGCCTGATGAGGAGCCTGGCACTTTTCCCGCAGTCGTGCTCGCCTCCCAGGCACGGCTTTTCTTCCAGGAATCGGTAGGAATCTGTGGTTTCCTTGGGCCCTCTGTTTACATGTCTCCTTTGGCCCGAGGCGCACGTTTTAGCCATTCCCTGACCTCTGTGCAGCAATCCTGGTTGGTGCTTTGGGAGTGCCGGGACTTTGAGCCTTTCTAGTGACACTGTGCTGTGTCGTGGCACATATTTTACAGCTTTTTTATCTATGATAGTTTGTTTCTGAGCCCTGTTTTGAGCCTGTGTTGGTGGGTGATAGTGATGCACAAGCACCAGTCTCTTACCTTGAACCTCCAGGCCGCTGGTTTAGGAGGAGAGAATTCTGTAGTAGGTTGGTAAATAATTGGCAGTTGATACAGAACTTTCCATTGAATCCTACTAATGGCTCTGACCAAGAAATAAACAAGCTGTGTGATGCCTTCTAACTGCTGTTGGTTTTTTTGGCTTTGAAAAATGTATTTAATGTTGAACTAATATTTTAGTTATATTCATCTTTTGTATTTTAAATGTATTTTTTTTCCGCTAAAAATAGAAGGCATATTTCTTGGTCTAATCGCTGGAAAGTCTAGAGAAGCAAGAGGGTTTTATTGCAGAAGTACCTAAAAGTTCTTGGCTTACCCTTACCTGGTGTTGGAAGTCATGACCCTGAGTTGCAGTGTGATCATTGTAAACAAGCTTGAGCAAGCAAAGGGAAGATTTTTCCTTGAAAAAGGCTTTTCAAGGCTGCAGTTCAATGGTGCTCAGAACAGGTATCTGTGGAGTGTCGGGGTGTTTTTTTCTGTATCTTCAGAGCTGAGCCAAGGACACAAACACCATTTATTTGTGCCCTTGGTAGGGATACAGGTTAAAATTTAATCCTAGCTGGAAAAATCAAATTTTTTCTACTGCCTTGTTGGCCTGGGCTTGGACTGCAGCCATCCTGAAACAGGGATTTTGAGCCTTTGAACTCTTTATTTTTCAGTCCTACTATTTTGACCGGGATGATGTGGCCCTGAAAAATTTTGCCAAGTACTTCCTCCATCAGTCCCATGAGGAGCGGGAGCACGCTGAGAAGCTGATGAAGCTGCAGAACCAGAGGGGTGGGCGCATCTTCCTGCAGGACATCAAGGTCAGTAGTGGACTTGGGGACTGTCCCCACACTGGAAGGGGATGAATATCCCTGTGGGTTTTTTCCCAGAGGGAGCAGCAGCTGGCACTGGAGAGGCACAGTAATTTGAGATGTGTAGTATTTTGATAATTGGTGCTAATGGACTAATAAAAAGTACTTCTAGTATAAGAAAAGGGTGCTGAGCTGTGGGGTGAGGGCAGAACCAGAAGGCAAATGGTTCATCAGTATTGTTAAATTTCACAGCAGAAGTGCTCTATGCACTGTTTTGAGAAGTGGGACTTTGAGGGTTCACTCAGTTCTGTTCCAGGGATGCACTTCAAATTTTTTGACTTTGCATAAATGCCTAAACTTGGTCTAAACAGGCTTTGAGAGTGGTCTAAAGACTCCACACCCTACTGGTCTGTGGGTTCTTACAGAAAACATGTCCTGTGTTTTCCCCTGCCAGAAGCCAGACCGTGATGACTGGGAGAACGGCTTGACTGCCATGGAGTGTGCCCTGCACCTGGAGAAAAACGTGAACCAATCACTGCTAGAACTGCACAAATTGGCAACCGAAAAGAACGACCCACACGTAAGTGGATGCTGAAAACCAGCATGGGTGTCCAAGGATGTGTCTTAATTGTGTGGGTTTAGAGGTCAGCTCTGTGTTCTGATGATGTTAAAGTTGGGAAAAAAAGTGTGAACCAGGGGTGCAGCCCTTCCAAAGCCCTTTGGTGGGCTTATTGCTGTCCTTGCAGGAGGATTTTTAAGATGGCAAGGACCTGCTTTATTCCCTCTGAAGTGTCTGTGAACAGTCTCTATGGAGACTGTTTCTGAGGGGGTTGAATTCCATCTTTTTAAAGCTTTTTGTCACAAGGCTTTTTTGCCACAAAATTCTGGAGTTTCTTCAGAATATTAAAAGCCCTGATGTTTCAGAACAGTGTCTGAAAACATGGAATTCTTCACAGATGGAAGTTTTTTGACAAGGCTGGTTTGAGGTTGCTTAATATTGAAAAGGGATTAATACTTGTGAGAATCCAAGCACTCTTGGGAGTGTCCTGCCTAAGTTAGAGGGACTTTTGAAAACAAAACCAGAGGTGTAAATCCTCACTGCTGTGAGTGTGCTGTGCAATGGGGGAGTCTAAATCTGTTCAGGAGCTTGGCTAATGCTTCCTGCAGTGAGGAAGAGGAGAGGCTTCCTGAGCTGCCTGGCTCTGCAGGGTTCTGGAGCAAATGAGCCTATGTAAGCCTGGTTCACTTTGATCTTGTTCTGAAACAAAACTAGAGGCTGCTTCCTCTCCTTTCCCTAGCGAGCCTTGGTAGGATTTCAGGCCTGAATTTAAACCTCTGGTCTCCCTTTCAGTTGTGTGACTTCATTGAGACCCATTACCTGGATGAGCAGGTGAAAGCCATCAAGGAGCTGGGTGACCACGTGACCAACCTGCGGAAGATGGGGGCCCCCAAATACGGCATGGCAGAGTATCTCTTCGACAAGCACACCCTCGGGGACTGTGACAATAACAGCTGAAGCCTTGCCAAGAGCCATGCTGTGGGTTTCAGTGGGACTCCTACTTACTGTCCAGCCGTGCATGCAGCTTCAGCTA
The DNA here is from genome assembly GCA_013397895.1 of Origma solitaria. NCBI lineage: Eukaryota > Metazoa > Chordata > Aves > Passeriformes > Acanthizidae > Origma > Origma solitaria. Next base: position 41,301 of record VZRL01006727.1, read on the forward strand.
CCTAGATAAACAGTTCCATACTCTGTACCAAATATCCCCCCTCTCTCTTTGTGTTTTATGTACTGCCCTCCAGCCAATAAAGTGACTTGGTTCCAGCTGGCTTTTCCTGTTTAGTTTGGAGGGAGAGCAGGCAGCTGTAGTGAAGGCAGCGGGAGGGTCAACTTGTTGTGTGACATTGGGGGATTTGCAGCTGCTGCTGAAGGCAGAAGTAGGAAAACCTCTGTGGTTTCTTTAAATTCCTTGCAGAGACCTAAACTGAGGAAATGAAACCAAGGTCCTGGGCTTGAGCGTCACTTTTATTTTCTGAGTTGTGTCTGCTGCCATCCAGCTTTCTCTGAGCACTGTCAAATCTGTAGCTGGGGGGATGTGGAACTCAAGAAGGAAGCAGTGTGCTGGGCAGATGCTGCAGCTGCCTGTGCTGGTTGGTAGGGCCTTACCCTGCCTTACTCCAGTACTTTCCCAGTACTGGAAAACCCCAGCCAGACAAGCCTGGAAGAAGCACTGTGGGTCTGCATCACACATGATGTGAATTGCTTCAGTCCCTTACTTTCCCTGGAGTATTTTCTTACGAGTGCAAGTCCTGCCTGAGACTTGGAAGCTCAAGTTCTCATTCTTGCTGTGAGGAGGAGGGAAGTAATCCACATGAACTGTGCTCCTGTTCAGGGCTACACCTGCCTGGTCAGGCTGGTACCTGCAATCCTAAGCACTCAAAGTCTTGTTCTTTTGCTACAAATCGGGTTTCTTAGTGCTTTTGTTCCTGTTGTAACATGAGTTGTGCCTGCTACTGTAGCTGAGGCCAGGAGCAGTGTGTCCTTAGTGCCGGTTTTAGCCCAGGCTGGGCTCCAGCTGCATGTCCAGCACTTCTGTTTGGGTGAGTGCCAGGAGTGAGGATAAGGCACATATCCCATGGCTCCATGGGGTCTCCTTTAGCTGTACTGATCCATCTGCTCCTCCCCTGGGCTTTCACTGGCCTCCAGGATCACCTCCATCAGCCCCACATAGTCACCCTCAGCTAGGGAGATGCCAGAGTCATTGGGGGATGGACTCTCTGCTCTCCTGGGCTCTTTCGGAGCAGGGGGGTTAGTGCTTCCATTGCCAGTGTCTCTCATGTTCCTGGAAACCTCTGGATGCTGGTCTGGAGCGCTGGCTGCATCTTCCAAACTCAGGCTGCGAGCCTCAGGGCCCAGGTTGCCCTTGTGGGACCTCTCCAGCACTGGAGAGGTGACAGGAGTGAAGGAGAAGCAGAGGGAGGCACTGCCTGCAGGGGTTTTGTTACTGGGGGTGTGAAAGGCACTGGAATGCTCCGAATTGGGAGTGGCAGAGGCTGTGCTCTCCAGGTTTAGCCAGGGTGGGTGAGAGGCTCTGGAGCTCTTCAGACTCTTGAAGCTGCCTTGCTTCTCATGCTCGGGGGACTCAGCCAGGAAGGGGAATTTTGGGCTATTGGATGCTGTGGACCGCGCTCCCGGGCTTCCTGTGGTGGCAGCTTCCCTGGAGCTGCTCTTTCCTTCTTCTACTGTCACAGCCATGGAGTCAGGACCTTTGCTCCGCTCTGTGGGCCAAACAAAGGTTTCCTTTGCAGCAGAGCCCAGGGAGCTCTGACTCTTATCCACGTCGCTGGCCCTGGAAGGAGAGGCGTTGACGATGACATCCCGAAGTGAGGTGGAGCACGCGGCGATGCTGGAGAGGGCTGGCGGCTTCTTGCGCCCTTGGCGTCGGGAAGGGAAAATCATGGGGATGGAGCTGATGGGCGTCTGTGGAGCGCTGTAGAAACCAGGCCTTTCATAAAAGGGGGTGGACATGAAGGCATCAAACTCCCTCAGTTTTCCCTCTTCGCTGTCCCACTGCTCCTGGGAGTCTCCCCTTGGCTGATTGATGCCACAAGGGTTTCCAGCCTTCCCCATGTCCTGGTAGGTGTAATGGGAGAAGGGTGATGCAGGATCTCCTCGCCGGCGCAGCAGGTTCATCCGGGAAGAGGACCTGGAGAAGCTCGGAGACTGGACACCCAGGAGGCGGCCCAGGTGTCCCAGCAAGGGAGTGGAGTGGTTGGCCTCCTCGTTCTCTTTAATCTGCTCCAGGGGCTGGAACTCCATCTCTTCCTTCTGCATGCTGGGAAAGGCAAAGTGGGCTGTTAGGCAGCCACAGAGGGAGGGGGGATTTCCTGGAGAGGCTGGCAGCACTACGAACACTGCTGGCAGCACTGGGAATGTTGCTGCCAGTGGCCAGCCTCTCCCTGTATTGTCATTAGATATTAGCCCCCCAAAACAGGGATGCTCATTGCACAGGTGAGTGGGGAAAAGAGGTCAGAATTACCCTTTTCCACAGAGGATGCTGGCTGTTGTGGATGAGCCTAAAAGCTCCTCAAGTGTTATATCCTGCACAAGACCTGATGCAGGTGTTGTGACACTGTGTCCCTGCACTCACCTGATGTCAAAAGTGGAGCCCAGGAAGGATGGGCGCTTGTACTCGGCGGTGGCTGCGGTGTAGGGAGGCTGGGGATCAGGCTCGTTCCAGTACAGGTCCTTCTCCAGGATGGGTAAATCCTGGTGCATCTCATCTACTGCCATGAGGGAGACCTGTGGGGGACAGTGGGAATGTCACACAGGGAGAGCACTTCTTGTGTGTCGGAATGCAGGGCTGGAGGAAGCGGTGCAGCACGGAAGCCGGGCAAGTGGCTGGGGTTGCTGTGGTTTTCTGTCACTTGGGTTGTTTCTCACACACAGATTTGATTTACTGGAATGAAAATGATGCTGAAGGAGACAGGAAAGCAACAGGCTCACTAGGACAGAAGGGCTGGAAATGTGGAGTTATTGCATGGCAGAAAGCAGAGGAGGCAGTTTTAGATGGACACAGTGTGGGAAAGGCAAGGAGAGGCAGGAATGATGTGTCATTCAAAGGCAGCTGAAGCCTGAAATGTGCAGCCTGGATCCATCCCACATGCCAGAGCATGGACTGGAGCTGCAGTTGGCCTCTGTGTACAAAGATATGCCAAAAGCCCCAAATTCCCTGGTGTGGATTGGGGGGATCTCTCCTGTCACAGGCAGCGAGGTGGGGGCAGAGGTGTCACAAGAGAATTTGGTCCCTGCACTGGTACGGCTGGCTAAACCCTCTGGAGCAATCCCACCCTGGTGTTCCTCTGTAGGTGAGGCTCAGCTGGGGGATCTTCCTCCCCTTTACCTGCAGGTTCCTGTCGATGAGCCAGTTGGTTTCAAAGTCATCATCATCCTCCCCAAAAGGGTTGATGAGTTGCTCGGCCACCTGCATAGGGAGAGTACACAGCACAGGTTACCACTGTGATTCCTGCCCCTTTCCCTGCAGGGAGAAGTCAGGCGTCATGTCCCTTGAATTCCAAGCCATGTTTTTCCTCCCAAAAGGGCGTGGGTTAAAAGTGGAGGCATCCCAGGGGCTGGGAGACATTTGAATTTGTAACAACTCCCCCCTGCTCCCACAGCCCTCCTGCAATTGCAGCCTCTTTTCCCCAAACTAGCCAGGACTAAAGCTTAGGAAAGGTGCAGCTGGTGTCCAGAATGAGACACTTGGAAAATTAGAAAGTCCTGGCACTTCCCTCAGCCCCTCTTGGCTTCCCCTTGCTGCCCATAGATCAAAGAACACAGCTGGGTTCCTGGCGAGCTCACACTGGGGAAAACCCTTGGCTGGGCCAGATTCCAGCTCCAGCCGTGTTTTCTTGGACTTACCTTTAACCAGCCAGCATAGAAGAAGAATTGCAAAAACGTAAAGACAGGCACAAAGAGATCCAGCTCATGGCCAGGATATGCTTTCTCTGGATCCAGGAATTGCCTCCCGATCAGACAGGCCAGGAAGAAGCTGTAAACAGCCACCGTCACCACCTGGGAAGGATGCCAAGGGATACACCAGGGCAGTGTGAGTTCCCAGCATCTCACTTCAGTTCCACCCCACACAGCTCCAAAGGCAGGCTCTGTAGCCTCTGGAAAGTCTTGGATTCAGTTGTGACAGACTTTAATGCAAGAGTTTGCATTTCTCTGCAGAAAGCTACAGATACTCCTTTTTCTCTTCAGCTTTTATGTACACTGTGTGCCATTCCATGCTGTCCCTGGAATGACATCTGTGCAGGTGTCACAGGCCAGTGGCAGCAGCAAGCTTGTGATATCCTGGATGGGCTGGAAGCTGTCTCGTGGCTCAGTCCATGCTGGCAGGCTGCTTCTAAGTCCAGGAAGGGAACCCTGGCATTGTTATTCCTTCCTTCCTGCTCCTCACGCTGAGCTTTTTTTAATATTTGCCTGCTTGGACTTCAGGCTGTGCTGAGCTTTGTGCTTTTCCCTGTCACCACAGGACTGGAAACTTCCCCTTTTCAAGTTAAAAGTAACCAAGACTCTCATGCGTTCCCTTGATACAAACAAGGGGGTTCAGAACAGAAATACACTTTCCCAAGGTGTTCCCTGTTAACCCCCAGTGCTTCCAGAGCAGCAGCAGCTCCTGTTTCATGGTGAAGGGCATCCATGTTATATGAGCAGCTGGACTGGAGGAGACAAAGGAGCGAGGTGGTGCCAAAGTGTCTGCCTGGGCTGTTAAACAGCTGAGTACCGGCCTGGCACAGCCTTGCCAGGATCTTGCCCGGGATGTGATCCCTGCAAGGCGGTGCAGGGAGTGGGTCTGTGTGTTCCTGTGTTTTCCATGGATCTGCATGGATTTGTTACCCCTGGATAGAGGTTATTTCTGGAGAGGTGGATGTGTCTGAGTTAGGGAAAGGAGGCTGGCTGGGCTGAGCATGTGCTAAGCTACCTATGGAAGGGAGATGATGTGTGCAGGTGGGAATGAGGGATTCAAGAGTATCCTGCGTTTTCCATGCGTGGATCAGGTATGGAGCATTTCTACAAAGACAGGCTGAGAGACCTAGGGTTGTTCATCCTGGATATGAGAAGGTTTTGGGGAGGCTGTGGCCTTCCAGTACCTCAAGGGAGCTTATGGAAAGGAGGGAGAGAGACTTTTTACACAGGCACAAGCAACAGTGGTTTTAAACTGATAGAGGGCAGGTTTAGATTAGATATGAGGAAGGAATTCTTTACTAAGAGGCAGTGAGGCCCTGCCATAGGTTTTCCAGAGCAGCTGTGGCTGCCCCATCCCTGGAAGTGTCCAAGGCCAGGCTGGACAGGGCTTGGAGCAGCCTGGGATAGTGCAAGGTGACCCTGCCCCTGACAGGGGATGGAACTGGATGAGCTTTAAGGTCCCTTCCAACCCAAACCATTCCAGGTGTGGTTGTAAATGGGGATGTGCACAGGCAGTAGTGGAGCAATAGGAGTGGGGATTCCCTTCTCACCTGGGTGTAGACCAGGGGGATGCTGATCCAGTCGTATCCATAGAGTCTCCCGCACTGGCTGCGCAAGGTGTTGAGCTCCTGCAGCAGGGAAAAGCAATGGCCTGTCAGGATAACTTCCCATCTCCTTGCTGGGGATGCAGAGCGTCTCTGGCACCACTGTCCTGCATTGCTCCAGCCCTTTCCCTTCTGCTGATACCTCCTTTGCAAGGGGGGGCTCAGTCTCAGCCTTGGAGGAATTCCCTGCTGCCTGCGTGTCTCCCCCTGAGCCCAAGATTCCTTTCTAGCTCCCGGCACAGCAGAGTTTCCCCTCACAAAATGAGCAGCAACAGGTGAGGCAAAGAATCCCCTCAGAAGCACCCATTTCTCTCTCCTGTCTATAGATAAATATCCCAGAGGGCGATTTCTCTCTCTCTGGGCAGATGAATCCCCCTCCAGGCAACAGAAACCACTGCACATGAGTAGCAAGAAGGATGAGCTGCTCCAGAGCCTTTTTCTGTGCAGCTGGGTAGGGACTGTTGCCAGGCCTTGCCTGTGGAGCATGGCCCGTTGCCCAAAACTATCTAAGAGTTTTTAATAGGAAAGTTTTCTACAGAACCTCAGTTGTTGAGGTTGTTTATGACCTCTTCTAGTCTCTTCCAGATATGTGCTTCCTTGTGGCTTTCCTTCTGGATCCTAGAAACCTCCACTGGCATTGGCTGCCCTGGAGTGTGTCAAGGACCTGCAACACAGGTGTCTCCCATTCCCCAGGATGTCAGAGAGTTGCCTGTAAGCTCTGTCACTCACATTCAGGATGCCTTGGAGCAGCACGCTGTCCCGGATCCTCCCGTCATTCCTCGCCTTCACAGCCAGGTTAGAGAACCACACACAGGGGATCCAAAACTTGTTGTGAGGGGAATTCAAGCTCTCAAACTTCTTGTGTTCTTCTGGTGTCATGAGGCCTGGGTAGGAAAGAGAAGATGGGAGAGGGATGGACATATAGGGCAGGAAGGAACTGATCTGGTCTGAAATGAAAACATCTGAATTTCAGGTGGGTGCCTTAGCTCTCCTTAAAAATTACAGGAAAGACTCAGAACTTTGGGAGACACACAGAAGGACAAGTTTCCTTGTTAAAACATTGAGTCATAAAGGTGGGATAATGGGATTTCACTTCGGATGTCTGCAGCACATCAGATCAGAGTCAGCAGGGAGATAAAGCACTGCTGAGGTGTCCATAAACACTTGTTGAGAATGGGATAATTTGTGTCCCTGAAGTGCCTTTTCTTTTCAGGAGGCCAGCACTGTCACATCTCTATGGATTGCCAAGGGAACCGAGGTGATGTGGGCAGACTGGGAACTGCTGCACCTTGAGGAACACCTTCCAAGAAGATTCAAGGGAGCCCAGCAGTTAAGCTCAGAGACCTGGGGCTCAAATTCCCACCTGCCCTGAGGTAGCAGCACTACCCCATGTCCACAGAGCCTTTCCCAAGGCTGTCTGCCCCTAGACGAGCAGCAAGGAGCAGGACTGACCTGCCCTCACGACGTGTTCCATGCTGGGGAAGCGCTTGTAGACAGCGGTGCTGACGGAGCGCAGGATCAGCACACTGACCAGGTTGCTGTAGCGCATTAGGGTGCGGCGCAGGAGCCTCCCGTACTCGTCCTCCCCGTCCACGTTGCAGGACACCAGGTTCATGATCCGGTCCGGCCACGGGATGCTCTCATACTGGGCCCACCAGCGGGACACCACCAGGGCCACGTAAAAACCTAGAGGGGAGCTGAGCGAGTCAGGCATCCAAGAAGAGCTTCCTCCTCCCACTCCATCTGCTGTCTTTCTCTTCTGCTCATACAGGGATGGGTGCAGGAATGTCTGGAGGGGAATTCAGTCCTCCATGCTAAAAGGAGTTTGGATTTCATACTTCGCTTCATAGAATCACAAAATAGTTTAGGTTGGAAAGGACCTTAAAGATCATCTTGTTCCAGCCCCTTGCCATGGACAGGGACACCTTCCACTAGCCCAGGTTGTTCAGAGTTCCATCCTGCCTGGCCTTGAGAGCTTCCAGACATGAGGCAGCCACAAGTTCCCCGGGTGTGTTTGGTGCCACTTGGAGCTGACAGAACCCAGAGTGCCAGTACCAGCTGTGTGCTGGGGGACACTCACAGCTGTGACATGAAATTAAATATTCCATCTGAGGAGTTTTACAAAGGAGGAGGGAGGGATCTGCTCAGCAAATCCTGCCTGCCTGCAGAGCTCTACCAAACCAGGGAGAAGAAATGCTGTCCCACTCCCCTCCTTGCTGGATCCCAGACAGCTCCTTACCCAGCACGAAGGACACGGGGATTAGCTCGGCATAGCTGTTGCAGTACAGCGCCAGCTTCTCGAACATCATCCTTTGGCTCTCACTCAGGATCAGCCTAAAAGGGCAAACAGAAGCAGTTCTGCCTGTCCCTTCTTCTCTCCCTTCTCCCCTCCCCTTCCCTCCTGTGAACAGTCTGGTGAGTGCCTGTCCAGCAGGATCTCTGCCCCAATCCCATGTTTCTCCCCTGTCCTGCTCCAGGCCAGGCTGTGCTGCTGTCGGGCTGTGAGGGTGCTCACCTGTAGATAAGACTGATGGTGAAGTAGAGCGAGATGAAGATCAGGAACTCGGAATAGAGCAGTTTGTAGATGCTGCCTTTCCATTGGAGCAGGAGCTGGGAGAAGGTGCCCAGGCGGGCGTCAGCCACGCGGTTGGTGTAGGTCACTGTCATCACGGCTCCTGTGCAGGCACACGACAGACAGGGCTTGGAGCTTGAGCAGGAGGAGGACACAGGGACATCCCAAGTGTCCCACCAAGCAAGATGGAAAGGAAGGATAAAACAGAATGAGCTGAGATCAAAAGTCAGGTAAGATGAAGGCAGTGGCAACAGAGAACCAGGAGGAAATCTATGGCAAGCAATTAATTTGAGTTTCAAATCTTTTCCCCGTCCTTGAGCTGCACCAGAATTGGTTGCAGTGATAAAGGATGTATTTTCTGGTGGATCCCTTTGTTTTTAGTGTTTGATTGTCAGCATTCAAGTGGGGCTGGTTGGTTGGAGAGGACAGAGCCCATGCGCTGCCCCCTTTCACAAAACACTTGTGTAAGATTAATCTCAGGGTCACAAACTTCAAAGTTTATGCTTATCCCAGAAATTTTCTTAATATCTTTTTTTTCCAAATATGTAAATCTACATATTTGAAGCATCTTCCTGGAATACTGCTGGGAAAAAAAACCAATGCTAAGAAAAGGAAAAACTCCAGAAAGATTTCTTGGGACTGATCCAGATGAAGGCATCCCAACAAGCAGAGTTGTCTGCACTCTCTGGTCCTTGTCCTGCAGGCAGAGCAGCCTTCCCTGTTGGAGATCTGCGGGATGGAGTTTGGCCAGGCTCACTGGGCCCAGATTCCAGCAGCTCCACCTCCCTTCTCCTTCAACCATATGTTGCACAATAAATCACCATGGATGAAAAAAAGGTATTCAGGCTCCTGAAATGCTCCCCAGACATACAGCATCCCCACTGCACTTCTAGTCTAACTTGCATAAGTAAACCTTTATAATCCATTAATAATCAGACTCATATTTGTATAACCCTGAATTTGTGGAAGAAAACAACCCTACAAACAACAAGACACTGGTATTATCCATGCCAGGCAGATTGGTGAATGATTCCTTGGGTTAGAAATAATTATCCGAAGTGAAACTATTGATATTTCTAAATCCTAACATGTCAACAGGCATTGCTATTTAACAGAAGTAACAATGTTAATGATTATGGGGCCTTGGGCTCTCCTCTGAATGATGGGGAGGAAGAAGCACTTCAAGGGACAGTTCACACCCTGCAGCAGCTGAAGGCAGGTAAGCTTGGGCCCATGTTTCTCATTTAAGCATCCCAGTGAAAGACCTACACTTAGGTGGAGACAGCTCACGTCCCAGTGAGCTGCTGCTGTGAAGAAAACCAGCAAAGTCTGGATTTTTGGCTATTTCAACCAAGCAGCTTCTTTGTCCTGGGTTTGGCTTTTGGTGCTGCTCCTCCTTTGGGACCTGTCCTAACTCAGGCCCCTGAGTCCCCTCTTTAGGGTGATAGAGAGGAGCAGAGTTGTTCCTGTCCCCAGCTGCACAAATGCCCATCTCACTAAATCCTCGTGTCCATTCCATATGGATTTCTGCATACAGGACTTGGAGTGGATTTTAAGTGCCCCAGAGGCTGCACGCATGGGCTGTCCAGAAGAGAAAAGCATGCCCAAAACCCCATATGTTTTTGGGGCCTCTTACACAAAGCTGCCTCTTTTCTCTGGGCTTTGGGGCTCGAAAGCGCTCAGGGAGATTCTTCATTGCGTAATTCAAATACAGATTCACTTTTTTACCAAAGAAGGAAAACTCCAGCTCTTGTCCATGTAAGTAATGGATGTTGCCCACCTCTACTCCGTTCTGCTCCTGTGTGGGATATGGGGCTTTTCCCAGTGCTTTTTCCTCCAGCCCTGAATGATTAAGGCACTTGCCAGCCTGTGCTGGGATGTCACTGGGCAGCTGGCATGTTCCATTTGGGGCTGAGGTCTGCGGTGGGAGCTCACTCACCAGCACACCGGAGTCGGGATGGGCACGAAGAGCCCACCCAAGGAGCTGCTGCCTGCCACTGCCTGCATTCATCCCCCTGCTCATCCCTCTGGACTAACCATTACCCCTGGAAGTCGGCTGACCTGGAATTCAGTTGTGGCACCCCACAGCAAGCAAGATTCTGGGACATCAGGTGCATCACCCACCGCAAACAGACCCAAGCAGGCATCGCAAAAATGGACAACAAGCAGGCAGAGCAGAGGGATGGAGCCAGAGATCACAGATAGGCAGGAAGATAGATCTTTGAAGGAGAGAACCTCCTGCTGCTGTTAGGAGGATCAGATACTCACAGTCATAGGCTGCTGAGCCACGCTGGAGGCTGGGGAGCTTTGGTCCCGCACGTGTCCCCGCTGGGTCCTTTGTGGCCCGGGCCACCGCCCGCCTCCTCGTGCCCCCTTGGCTCATGGGGGGATTGGACCTGCCCCACACGGTGTGCTAAGGAGCCTGAGACCCACTTGGGAGCTGCAGCCGGTCACTTGATGCTATAATCCCTCCTCATTACAAAAGAGACTCTGTTGTCTTTTGCCCTGTTCCCTCCTAATCTTCTGAGTAAGCCCTGCGTGTTTATAGAGGCGGCCGGAGGAGGGGGAGGCAGGGCTGGCGGCTCCGCTGCTGCTAACTCCTGGCACAGCCATGGTGGCTGCCAGAAGAGAGGCATTTTTCCTCTAATTCTTTCCTGTTTGGTCCCTCTCTCCATGTCACAATCTTACAGGAACCCCAGGAGATTATGCAGGGCTGGAATTTTCCACCGAGGCTGTAAACTGTGGTGTGCTCAGAGGCTGCCATCTCTTCCCTAGGTCAGTGAAACACCTGCTGTGTGCTCTGCCTGACTCTCACACGATGTTCCTGTCATCCCTCTGTCCCTGGATGAGTTTGCCACCTCTTCCAGCTGTGGTTTGGATGCTGGGGACTTCCACTCTGCCACTGGCTCTCCAAGACTCTTTCCACGTGTTCACTTTCTTTTGCTCTTGCTTCTCCAGCAGTGCTTGAGAGCTGTCACTGTGCTTCCTTGCTGGACATCCTGGGAAACATTGATCCTTGCCTTGCCCTCAGACTTCCACCAAGCCAGAGAACTCCTCCCCTCTGTTTTTCCAGGGTCCTTAGTCCCTTTCTTGCTCCCAAGCCATCCCTCCCAGTTGTGACCATCCGTCCCCTCCACCACCTCCTCAATGTATCCTGTCAATTCTTTAGGACATTCCCATTCCATGAGGCTCTGAATCAAAACCTTTTCTTACCGAACTGGTCTTCCATCATGTAGGCAGCTGCGGGACACTGGAGAAGGGAGCACAGGTCTGCTCCCTGCAGCTGGAGATCCGGGCTCCTGTAATAACCAACTTTCTCTTGTGCTTTTGTCTTTGACACTTATTTAACATCAGCAGTTGGGATCAATTTGTCCCAACTGTGGTTTTCTCCTTCCTCTGGCTGATCCTTGACAAGGGGAGTGGGTTGTTTCACTGCTCCTCTGGGGCAGGTGCTGCCTGGCATCTGTCTGATGTGGGATTTCTGGTGCAGTCCTGGGAACTGCTGCCAGTGGCGGGGAGATCAGAGTTTAAAACATGGGATTCAGCGCTCTCTGAAGGGGGATGAGAGCAGGGGGACCCTCTCTGAAGGGAATGTGGTCACTTCTAGGGAAGGAATTGGTGGACAGGTGGGCTGAGGCAGGTCTTGAGGGTATCAGTGCCTGAACCCTCATCCCCACACACAGCAGGGAAACAAAAAGTCATCGGGTCAGACATTTGCTGCAGTGGTTTGGGCACTCCTGGGGACACGGAACAACAATCCCCTGAGTGTCCTGCTGTTTGTGGAGGGATGTGCTGGCATCTGGGGGCCTCTGCTGTCCTCCTCTGGAGAGCGGCTCCATTGGCAGCTCGTGTGCTCCACAGCTGCCTTTGGGAGAGCAGCAAATATGCGTGGAATTTAATATTAAAGTAAATAACTGAGGGGCTACCGGCGTGGCAGCACTGCTTGGATCCCCTTCTGCATCCTCTTGGCCTCAGACCTTGAGGAAGAGGATGGTCTGAAAGCCTACTTTGCTCAGAAGCAGAGCAGGCAGCAATGAGGTGCTGACATCCATCTTCAGCCTCCCAGCCTGGGAATCATCCTCATTTTCTCCTTGTTAAAGATGCAGAGGCTGAACTGCTGTGCTGGGAGTTGAATCCCTACTTTGGAAATGCCATTCTCTCAATGCTGAGATAGAAGCAGCTGGCTGGGAAAGGCACAGTGCCCTCCTTGTTGTCTCCCAGAGAATAGTAAGCGTTTTCTGGGACAGTGGATCCCAAAGTTTGGTGAAATCCCCTTCCCTTCTCCAGTTTCAGTGCTGGGATAGACACAGAGGCAGCTGGCATCAAGGGTGTCTCTCAAAATTACTTTCTTCCCTGGAATTTGATGTAATTAAAAATAAAGTGGGAAGTGTCTGGGGAGATGCTGTTTTTCATGGACAGGATTTACTCAGAGATTTGATCTGGCCAGGCATGTCTGAAGAGGATACAGTGATCCTGCAGTGCTTTTGTGAGGACCCCCAGGCTTGTTCCCCTTATGCTGCAGAATTCCTCACTAATTCTGTGCCATCCTGGGCTCCCCTGGCAGCTGGGGGTGCCTGTCCCTGTGACAAGCTCCATCTGACCCTTTGCATTTTGCTTTTAGAGGCTTGGAGGGTGACAAATCTCTCCCTTTTCCTCTGATTTTCAGTGTGTGCAACATGAAAATGAGGGAAGGGTCCTTAGCGAGATTCCCTTTCTTTTGCCTTAGGAATTGTGGTAGGGATTAGGTGCCAAAGGGAGGATCAAACACATTGGTGTTGGAAATCAGAGATCCCAGAGAAGCCTTGCTGCAGCCCTTGCAGCCAGCTGAGCAAACATGTGGCACAGCCAAGGAGCAAGCCAGGAGGGGGTGGATGGAGCCTGGAGTTTTAGGCCATTTGTTTTCACTCCCTTTTCCATGGCAATAACATCCGTTTTGGGTGTGCTGGGTAAGAGGCGTCAGCAGGTCAGATCCTGCTTTCCAAGATCCAAGATAATCCCTGTTCTTCCTTCCCTTCCCAGCCTCCATCTGGCTTTCTTTTTTCTTTTTTTGTTTCTTTTTCCTTTTTCTTTTTCCTCTCTTCTTGTCTCCTCTCCTCATTCCTTTCCCCTTTCCCTTCCCCTTTCCCCTTTTCTTTCTTGCCATTTCCCTTCCTTTTATCTCCCCTTACCTTTTCCCCTTTCTTTCCTTTCTTGCTTGTCTTTGGGGAAGAAGAGGGGAGCACATACCACTCTCCCCTTTGTGACAAGTCACTTTTTCAAGTGGCTGGGATTCAGCATCTCCAGGACATCCCTCTTAAAGCTTCCTGCCAGCACTATCACTTCTCATCCTTCCTGCCTTTGTTGGCTCCTGGAAGCACTTCTACCTTTCTAATCCGAGGACCCTCTGTTTGCTGCCAACCAAGCCCTGGGAGTTAATAATTACAAAGACTAATCACTTCTGGTACTGCCTTGCAGAGCTGAAGATCTTTCCCCTCCTCCCAAAAGTTCCCTGATGATAGCAAAGGTTGCAGCCAGTGACACAAACATCCTGGACACTCCGTTCCCAGACTTCAGAGTGTGGGCTTGGCCCATGCTGTCCCTGTGGATCCTGGCCGTGAGGCAGGGCAGGGCTGGAGGTGACACAGACACCCAGGAGATGCTGGGACAGAGAATTGCTCCCCGCATGGTATCCGCAGCAAAATCCTGCAGTGGACACAAGTATCACTATGTCTGACTCTCCTGCCTCGGGCGTTGGGTCTGTCCATGAGGCAGAGGATGGACAAGCTGAGAGCAGGGCAGGAGCTGCCCCTGTGTGCAAAGGCTCCAAGGGGATACAGCTGCCTAGAGAGGAGCCCAGGGCAATGGCAAGGTAAGGTGAGATGGGAAACATCCTCTGAAGGTGGCCTGCGAGGGCAGGGGCAGTTTTTGGTTCAATGGAGACACTGTCACCAAAATTCCAGTGCTGTCAATCCAGAGGTGGCGATGGGATCTGCTGTGGGACTGGGATAAGAGTGGAGTGGTTTACCTGCTTGGTTCCCAGCCCAGAGCTCCCCTTGAATGCTGAGTTCAAATACCCTGGACAATCAGCAGCCTTTCTCACCCCAGCAGATATCCCCCATCCTTCCACCTTCCTGCACATTACCCCTTGTTTACATCCCAGGTTTCCCCTCTGTATTTGCGTTTGCATGGCACAGTTTTAGTACCGGGGGAAGGAGACACAGGGAAGCAGAGATCCACCTGCAGCGCATGGATGAGCCCATGCTGGAGCAGGGATGCCCAGAGGAGGCTGTGACCCCACCGGGAGCCTGTCCTGGAGCAGGGCTTTGGCAGGACATGTGGAGAGAGGAGCTGGCACTGGAGCAGCCTGTTCCTGAAGGACTGTCCCCATGCAAGGCACCCAGGCTGGGGCAGCCTGTTCCTGAAGGATTGACCCTGTGGAAGGGACCCAGGCTGCAGCTGCCTGTTCCTGAAGGATTGACCCTGTGGAAGGGACCCAGGCTGCAGCTGCCTGTTCCTGAAGGATTGACCCTGTGGAAGGGACCCAGGCTGCAGCTGCCTGTTCCTGAAGGATTGACCCTGTGGAAGGGACCCAGGCTGCAGCTGCCTGTTCCTGAAGGATTGACCCTGTGGAAGGGACCCACGCTGGGGCAGTTCATGAAGAACTCGCTGGAGAAGTTCATGGAGGGTTTCTCCCGTGGGAGGAACCCCACGCTGGAACAGGGGCGGAGTGCGAGGCATCCTCCTCTAGAGGAAAAAGCAGCAGCAGAGCTAGCAGACCCATTTTCCATTCCACCGTCGGGACGGAGGCGGAGGAAGCCAGGAGCGATTCCGAGCTGGGGACGAAGAGCGCAGCGCAGGGACCGTCGTTGGACATTTCCTTTTAACTCCCCACTGTCCCGCGGTGAGTTGAGGGGTGATAAACCACCCTAATTCCCGACTCCAGCCCGTTCTTCCCGTGCCGCCGTTTGCCGAGAGACCCCTCCGGGCCCCCGCGGCGCTCAGGGCGCAGCCGCGCCGGCATCACGTGGGCGGCGGGGCCGCGGCTGCTCGGGATCGGCTCCGGATCCCGCAGGAGCGGGTCCGGTTCTGCCTCCTCCGGGCACGGCTCCGGCTGCGGATCCGGTTCTGCCTCCTCCGGGCACGGCTCCGGCTGCGGATCCGGTCCTGGTCCCTCCGGGCACGGCTCCGGCTCCTCCGGGCACGGCTCCGGCTGCGCCTCCGGTCCTGGTCTCTCCGGGCACGGCTCCGGCTGCGGCTCCGCTTCTGATCCCTCTGGGCACGGCTCCCGCTCCTCCGGGCACAGCTCCCGCTCCGGCAGCGGCTTCTGCGGGCGCGTCTCCGCTTCTCGCCCCGGCTTCTCCCCCGGGCACGGCTCCGGCTTCTCCCCCGGGCACGGCTCTGGCTTCTGCCCCGGGCACGGCTCCGGCTTCTTCTCCCCCGGGCACGGCTCCGGCTTCCCCTCCGGGCACGGCTCCCGCTCCCGGTGCGGCAGCCCCGGGCATGGGGGCGGTGGCGGGCGCGCCTCCGCCGTGAGCAGCAGCATCGGCAGCGGCGGGGCCCCGCGGNTGTCGGTAGGGTCTGGGCGGGGAAGGAGCGGCGTCCGTGTGCTCTGTGTCTCCGTAGAGTCCTGGGATGCTTGGGGTTGGAAGGGCTCTTGAAGTTCATCTTGTCCTGCCGCGGGCAGGGATACCTTCCACTAGACCAGGCTGCTCTAAGTTTCATCCAGCCTGGCTTGGACACTTCCAGGGATGGGGCAGGCACAGCTTCTCTGGGAAATCCATTCCACCACCCTCCCTGGGAAGAAGTTGTGTGGAAGCCAAGGAAGGAGCTGGAGTAAGGAGACACCAGCATCCCCAGATATAGGACGTTTAATTGCTGGCACAAAGACGAGAAACACGACTTGTGTGTTCTGCTATAATACAATGACATAACAATGTAATAAATCACCATCGGATGCTTTCCCAAAGCCTTTGAGGGATGATGGGGTAGTGAGCAGCTCTGGACTGATGCTGGTCCACGGTGGTGCAGGTCAGGCATCCATCCCGATGGGGATGGAAAAGTCAGGCCCTGCTCCCAAACCTGCGGGTAAGAGTTTAACTTGGACAGAGCCAGAGGCTGCTCGCACGGGAAATAACCCTGCCAGATCAGCACTGCAGGAAACATGTGGGGCCCGCTGAAAAAAGTGCAGATCCTGCACTTTTTTTTTTTGCTTTTTCCACAGAAACCAACTTTAGAAGGTTGTGGGGTGTTGGGGATTTTTTTTTTTTTTGTGTAGGTTTGCATTTCTTGTGTCAGTGCGTGACTTTTAGGATATGATCCATTTTTCCTAGAAAGACAGCTACCAGTCAGCAAGAGAGAGGGAGTGTATGTGGTGTTTCCTTGGTCTCTGGGGTTAGGTTTCAGAGCCCCGCCTGGACACTGAGCAGAATCCAGCATAACCAAGGCTTCCATGGGGGTTGTATTTGCATGGCGTGGAGAATGAGCTATTCCATCGTAGATGATTTTCCAGGATGTTTTTGGCATTACAGGGTCTGGGTGGGACTTTTTAATTCCTTCACATCCTCCAGTTTTCTTCCTTAATGTGTGGAAATATGCTGAAATATCTGTATCTCAAGGCAACTTCCATCTGAGAATTTGGGAGTCATAAAATAACAACTTTTTTTTCCTTCCTGTGGGTTAGATTGGGTACATTAATATCAGCAGCCTGGTGAAATGTCCCTTTTTCCTTCTGCTTGTTTTATTCATTTTTTTATCCTCTGTGCTCTGAATTCCTCGCTCCTTTCTGGTGTGGTTTTTTCCAAGGGTTCAGAGAGTTCTCCACGTGTGGTGGTGGGCGAGGAGCAGTGGTGAGGAAGAGTGTGGGAGGAGGTGCATGAAGAGAAGGGCTCAGCCAAGGCTTGTGAGCCAGAGATAAGCAGCAGCAGGTTAATCTGCAGGGCAGTGTCTGTGTCTGGGCAGGATAGAAAACTTCCATGTAGGGAAGGCTTGGACACACTCCCCCTGCCTTCAAATGATTCCATGAGGAGAGTTCAGCGAGGAAGAGGAGAAATGCAAACACCGCAATGACAGCAGGGCACTCAAATGGTGTTTTCCTCCACTAAAACCTCTCCAGCATCTGTGTTAATCTGAGAGTTGACAAAGCCCTGCTGAGCACTGGTGACTCTTCTGGTTTCTTCTTTCTAGGACATCTCTACTTGCTGGCCACTGAAACTGAAAAATAGGGCTTTGACCCAGCTCAGGGAAAATGCACTGGTTTGGACAGCTCTGTGGAGGATTTTGGTGGGAAATAGGTGGGAAACAGGTTAAAAATAGGTTAAAAATAGATCGTTTCCCTCTGAAGCAGGTGCAGAGGGAGGGGTAGAGGAAGCAGGGGTAGAGGAAGGCTGGGTTGCCAGCAGAGGGGATTGAGGTCTGTATATTAGGAATGGGAAGCTGTATTTTTTTTTTTAATTTTTTTTTTTTTTTTGCTGCTTCACTAGGGAAGTCTGACCTTAGGTTTGCTGAGAATCTTAGAAAGGAATACTGGAATCCTAAAAAGCCACCTCCAGGGTGTGTCTCTCAGACAGCAGGTGAGAATGGGATCCCTGGAGGTGCTGTCTGTAGTTGTCCTGCCTTATCCTGAGTTTAGTGAGGACACCATGCCAGAAGGGTGAAGCGCTTCCATAGGGACGCAGGGCAGAGGAGCTGGTGCAGCTGTTGCTGCCCAAATTCTGCCCCGTCACCCTCCCTGCCTCATTCCCACTGGATGTGTTGTGAATGTTGGGGGAAGGCTCTGGATCACCCCCGCGTTCATTTTCCCTGTGCTGTTACCCCACAGCCAGGTCAGTTTGGAGGAAGAGAGCCAGAACCCACTTGCTGTGGGACACTGGAAGCCCCTGATGCCATCCAAAGGCGACAAGGAGGAGCCAGAGACTGGATGCCAGGATGCTGGAGGTGTGGATGAACCCCAGTCCACGGAGCAGCTCAACGTGTCCCGGCTGCGCAGCTCCTCGGTGGAGATCCGGGAAAAGGGCTCGGAGTTCCTGAGAGATGAGCTGCACAAAGCACAGAAGGTAAAGCCCAGGGCTTGGGGGAGCTCCTGGGGAGGGTGGCAGGGATTGGAGCAGGGGAGGAGTTTCCTAGAGGTGTTTTGTGAGTCTGGAGCAGGTAGAAGAGGAGAGAGACTGAGCTGAGGTGCTTCAGAGCAGGACAGCAGTTGTTGGATGTGCCAACATCCAGACTAGTCCTGGAAACCTGCAGCAGGAAGTAGCTTGAGGCAGTGCCTCCTTGCTAATGACAGATGAGCAATTCCAGCCTGAAAATCCTGCTGCAGTTGAGGGAGGGATGCCTTTGGTGACATGGAGTGTGGTACCGGGTTTAGTTTCGGGAATCTTGGGTCAGGGGTCCGTGCCGTCGTGGGGAGGAAGGGCTGTGATTGACAGGCTGGGGCAGGGCATCAGCACTCCTGTCTCACTTCATTACCTCAACAGGAGCTGAAGCTCAAGGACAAAGAATGTGAGAGATTGTCAAAAGTCAGGGAACAACTGGAGCAGGAACTGGAGGAGTTAACAGCCAGCCTGTTTGAGGTACCACCCTCTTCCTTTTCCCATAATTTCTTAAGCTAAGCTTACATCCAGCTCCTTTAAGACAGGCTTTCTCTGGACTTCCAGCCATCTCCTCCCACAATTTCCTCCTCTCCCCTGTTGTTCTTTCCCACTTGGAGAAGCAGAACTGGGCAGTGCTGCAGGCAGAGCCTTGGAGCAGGTTCCAGGGGAGCCTTTACCTGGATTTCTTTTCCCTTCTAGCAGCTGTGGGGTGGCATAAAGAGCACAGTACAATGGCAAAGTGTGGGAATGCCTGGAGCTGGAGCCAAGCAGGGCTCCCTGTCCCTCTCCCTGTCCTTCTCTGTGCCTGCTCTGTAGTCCGAGCAGCTGCTGTGTAATAGAGATGATTCCCTGGCTCATCCCAGCCCTTGCTGTGGGTGGGAACATGCTGGGTGTGCTCATCCACTCTGCTCCAATGAGTGTCCAGAAGGCCTGTTGGTTGTTGGTTTGGTTTTGTTGTGTTTTTTTGTAATGTGATTCTTGCCAAGCTGTATCCTGCCAAAATCCCATTTAACAGCAGCTCTGATGTCTAGATCTGTCTGGGTAGTGAGGAAAGCCAGAGCCCATCTGTACCTTTGAAACACAGTGCTGTGAGAGCCAAGCGAGCACCCCCCTCCCGAAATTTCGGCTGCCTGAGCACGGGGGAGGTAATGTAGCTAAGGGCTGTCCCTTTTGTGGCGGCCTTGGTCAGACACTGCTCCCAGACAGCGCTGCAGGGAGGCCCCAGCTGGGATTCATCCCGCTCCCCTCTTCCTGCGGGAGAAGCTTTGAAGCCAGTCCCCACCATTGGGCCCCACCTGAGCTCCAGCTCCTGCTGTGTGCCAGCCGTGCCCGGAGCAGTGGGGACCAGCTGCTCGGAAAGGGAAGAGTGGGAGCAAAGTGCACTAAGAAGGCAGGCGGGAGCGGTGCCCTCACCAAGACATGGAGCAGCGAGTCTGGATCAGGATCAGCAGCCAGGGTCAGGAGTCAGGAATCAGTGCAGGGATCACCCAGGAAGGCAGGCTGAGGTGGGGTCAGAGTCACAGAGGTGTTGGAATAGGGGCACACACGTCTGTGCTGTGGTGCAGGTGGGTTCTAATGTGAAAATAATTCCCAAGGGCAGGTCCTTGCTTCTGGCATTCTTCTCAGCAGCGTGTGTCAGTGAGAGATGGCCTTGGCACCTAAACTCTTTAACTTATCCAGCTACACTCCTAGAAAGTGATGCACTCCAGGCTCTGGCACTGAGATCCTTTTCCACGAAATTCTGTGGGAAGGCTCTGTGCAGCTGACAGAACAAACCCCCTGGACATGGCAGGGATGGCACAGATCTGCCACATCTCCTTGCCTGGAGCACGTGATGTGGCAGATCCGTGACCTGCCTTGCTGTGAGTTGGGGTGCAGCGGGTGGATTAAAACTCTCTCTGGTGCAGGAAGCCCACAAGATGGTGAGAGAAGCCAACACCAAGCAGGCTGCGGCAGAGAAACAGCTCAGGGAGGCCCGGGGCAAGGTGAGTGACTCTCTGTGGCTTCATTTTTGGGGTGGTGTGGTGGCATCTCTGTCCAGCATGGCCACGGGGCTGTTTGTTGGCTGAGGAGAGTGAAGTGCAGCTTCATCTCTCTAAGATGTTGTGGTCCCTTTCCAGCAGACACTTGAGAGAAGGGGAAGAGGCCTCACAGACATCCTTGCTGATCCAGCTCTCGTTTGGGAAATGGATCCAGAGAGAAAGAATGGGTTGTTTAATTGTGACAGCTGTGGGATTGTTGCCTTTCAGCTGGTAGAAAAATGAGGCAGACACAGCAGTAAAGGGGAAAAAGGGTATTTATCTCAATATTTAATAGGATCCTGGGTGCAGAGCTTTTCAAAGGTGAGAGGCACAACCTGTACAACGCGTCTGCTTGCTTAAAACCTGCATACACCGTGTAGGCCCCAAGCAAGGGACAAAATTGAGTGTATGAACGAAACCCTCAAGGTTCAGATTAATAAAATCTGCTAAAAAACATCTGTGACATGGATTCAGGGTGTAAAAGGGTATAAAAACAAAAGACAAAAAATCATCAGGCGTCTGGAGGGATGGAGGGATAGAGGGATGGATGGATAGAGCAGGGATCCAGGGAGTTGGAATTTCATGGCAGGATTGCACCACAGGGCTGCTCAAGTGGCTCCATCTTGAGGAGAGAGAAATTTCTTTGGAGTTACTGTTTCTGAAAAGAATCTGGGACAAAATGTGCTTGTTGAAGGACAGAGGGATAGATTCCTAAACTCTTTAAAATTCGGGATGATGCTGGGAGGATGGGGAGAGGCTTCACGGCTGGGCTTGTAGCTGGTTCCCTGTGGCTTCAGTGTTCGATGGGGTGCAGCAAACTGGAGCCCAGCAGGTGCTGAGGGTGACTCTTGCCTCGTGTCCCCAGATTGACATGCTGCAGGCGGAGGTGACAGCGCTGAAGACGCTGGTGATCACATCCACACCATCCTCGCCGAACCGGGAGCTGCACCCTCAGCTGCAGAGCCCTTCCAAAGCTGGCTTCAGGAAGGGCCACGGCAGGAACAAGAGCACCAGCAGTGCCATGGTGTCAGCTGCCAGCCAAAACGTGGCTCCAGAGCCTGTCAGCCGGGAATGCAAAGAGGTGAGTGAGGGATTCGCTGCGTCCTCCTCAGAGCTGTTGCTCCGGGAGCTCCGGGTTTGGGGTGCCCACAGAGCTCCAAGCTCACAGCTGTTTGTGTCTTGTTCCCTTAATTTGTGCTGAGGCAAGCACTGCAGGGTTTCCTTTTGAGAGGATTTCCTCTCTGGTTCAGGACAAGAAGCAGTTGAGGGATCCCAGGGAGGGGGGCAGATCCAGGGAGTGCCAGTGGATGTCAGGAGCTGCTGAGGAGAGGCCAGTTCCACTAGCCACATGTGGATACAGCTGTCCTGGGAAGCAAATAGGAGGCACTTGGTCAGGAAGAATGAAAACTGATGCGAATGTGGTGGGGGAATACATCTCACAAGATTTTTTGGGGGGGCTGCGGCCTCTGTCATGAAGAGAGAACACACAGGCACTTGCTTGTTAAAGATCTATCATTTCTTCATAGAGGCAACTTCCACACGGTGCAGATCTCCTGGGGATTCAAATCCCAGGGCTCGGCTTCCAGAATGCCCAATAATGATATGTTCCGATGATGCGATGGTTTTTTGTCCCTCAGAATCCTTACTGGCCTGTGTGAGAGGTGATAAAAGGGAACCTGGAATTCAGAGAGTCAATGCTCTATGGGAAAGATCTTAAATTGAGCCTAAAAATGGCAATTTCCATTCCCTTTTTGCACCTCAAGCTGAAGTCTAAAGGTGTGGCCCTGTGGTGCCTTGAGGACCACGCTCAGTTCCTGGCGGGGAGGACTCGAGCCTTTCTCTGTATCTCATGTTTTTTACCTCCCTCCTTGCCTGTCTCTCTAAACCTCTTCCTTCGCTGTCTGTCTCTCCCTCTGCCCTCCAAGTCTGGTTTCCCTGCTCTCCTCTCCCTGCTCCTTTGCATCCTCCCTGGGAAGGCTATCCACATCACCTATGAGCCAGGCTGGCCGGCCTTGGGAGCAGATGCTTCCTCCTCCTCCTCCTCCTCATGGCAGGTAACCAACCTCTGGGCACGGGTGGGACCCACCTGCCCCTCACGCTTCCAGCCTTTCAGTTGCAGCTTCCTTTTATGCTGATCTCCATTTCTTTTCTTTCATTTTGTTTTTCGCCATTTGTTTTTCCATCTTGTGGCTCTGAAGCCGTTCCCGGTCCCAGGTGAGCAGTCTCCATGGCGCAGAGAGGGAAAATCCGGAATTTTCCAGCTGTGTTCACTCATCCACTTTGTGTTGCTCAGCTTGGTTTTATTTTTTTTCCCCTTTCAGCAGTTTTTGTTGGGCTTGTAGGACTGTCCTGCCCGTCAGGTTGGTGCTTTTCCCAATGATCCATCTGGGATTTAAGTGCCAAGTCCCAGAGAGTCTCCTATGGCCGCTCAGCTGATCCCATCATTCCTGCCATGGCTTGACCTGGCACTTGATCTGTTCAGTGGCTGTGTGGTGGCTTTCCTGCAGCCGCAGGAGGGAGGAAAAGCCACCTGGAGGAAAGTGGGATAGAGAGGTGCCTGTGGTTTCTGGCACGCACAGCCCAGGGTGTCACCGTGGCACAGAGCTGCTGCTGGGTGGGAAAGGAGAGATCCTTGGAGCAAGGCAGCTTCCCTCAGGCACTTCCACGATGTCTGAGCCTCTCCAGGTGCCAGGGCAGATGTTTCACAGGTTTCCTGCACAGTAACAAGCACCTTCTGATACGGTGTCCCTCCCTCTTCCCCCTCCTCTTGGGACACTCGCTGCAGGTCGACTCCATTCTATTTGCCGAGTTCCAGGCCTGGAAAGAATCTCCAACTTTGGACAAATCCTGCTCCTTCCTGGACAGAATTTACCGAGAAGATGTAGGACCTTGTCTGGACTTCACCAAGCAGGAGGTGAGGGCTGGAAAAGCAGGACCAGCTCCAGAGTGTCACCTTTCTGGAATTCAGCCCTGCTCTCCCTTCTTTTGCTGCAGCTGTCGGAGCTGGTGCGAGTGGCTGTGGAGCAGAACACCCTCACCATCGAGCCAGTGGCTTCCCACACTGTCCCCGTGGGGAAGGTGGCAGCAGAAGAGTATGGTGGCCCCAAGTAAGGACCGTGTTTCCCCTCCCTTGTCCTCTCCTTGCTGCTGTGGAGTGGTGTGACAGACAGCTCAGGGTCACCTCACGCTAGCAGGAGTGATGTGATACTCCAAACCAGGAGGAGGGATTTTATTCAGATATTAAATTTAAGTCCTTTCCTACCTTCCAAGGTGTCCCTGTGACAGCAAGGGACATGCAGGGTTCCTACCATGCTCCTGCAAATTGTTCCCCAAACAACCCATCCTGTGTTTATCAAATTCCTCTTGATTTTTTAAAAATTTTTTTTTTGTCTTTGCAGTGGCTTCCGGTCACAAATTGTAACGTAAGTGAGATATTTATTGTTCAGACAGCGATCAAAGATCTCTGGAGCATTAACAAGTCACTAACTCAGTGCCGTGTGGCAGCTTGGAGGCTTTTGCTGAGCTGACCTAACTCTTTAACCCTGTTTAAATTGCACCCAGGCAGGATGGGAAGGAATCCACTGGCAAGAAAAGATCCAAAAGGAATTTATTCCCCTTTTTCCCAGGTGCAAAACACTGATTTTTACGGCAGCTTTGGCTAGCTATGGTTGTGATAACTGTGGTTTTACACCAACCAAGCAAGAGTCACTTTTTTCCAGGATGTTGCAATGCTCAAATATGTGGCTCCTTACAGGTATCTTGTTTACAAAGGTTTTGGTCATCCTGCACCTCCTGGGAATTTAATCTCCTTAAGTTGTGTTAATATTTGGTCAATGATTACTTCTCCTTGCATCTGGACACTTGGAACCCGTGCTTCCACTCTTGGCTAATGTTTGCCTTGAAAGTAGTGGAAAACAAGGCCAGGGACAGGCTCAGGAGCTCTCTGAAACATCTGCTCCCCTCTGCTGTCACCTCCTGTCGCTCCCCAGGGAAGTTTTTTGTAGTTTGGTAGTGATGTTCCTCTTCCCACTGAGTCCCTGAGGAATGTGGTGATAACTGTGCAGTAGGAAATTCTGCTTTATTGCTTAAAACGGTGATGGGAATCGCCTGTCTTGCAAATAATGGGAGAAAATGGTAGAAAATAAAGGCGTGCTGCACTCTTGCTGGTGATTGTTTGGAAAAGGCTGTTCTCGCCCTCTGAAATTTCAAAATTGGGGAGCCAAGCTCCTTCCTTGTTTTCCCAAGGAGGGGTTGGCTTGTTTTGAGTTTGTGGTATGTGCAAATGCTGCTCAAATGCTGGATTTACCTGTTTGGAGGCCAGGTTTGGTCTCCAGCCGGTGTGTTCACATCCCACCAGGAGCGCTGATCCACCTGGGGCTGCCACGGAATGTGGGGGACATGTGCAGAGACCAGGGGACATCGGCTGTGCTCTGCTCCAGCCTCACCTCTTTGATATTTCCTGTGCTTTCCTCTGGGGCTGTGTGACAGGGAAAAGGTGCTTTTTCACCTAAAATCCCCTAAACTTGCCATTTATGGAATATTTCTAGGAGCAAAAGAATATCAGCCACGGGGTTCTTTTTTTCCTTCTTCACACTGCCTGACCCAGGTGGGGGCTTCTGATCTCTCACTTCCATGTCTCCAGGTGGCTGAATTCCTCCTCTCTGCTGTGCCACTGCATTGCTTTTCCCTTTTCCTGCAGGAAATGTGCTCTCAGCGGCCTCCCCAGGACCTGCAAACACCGGATCATGCTGGGGGATTCTGGGAATTACTACTACATTTCTCCTTCCTGCAGGGCCAGGGTGAGTTCTTCACCTTCCCAGGGTGCCTTGACCTTCCGAAATTATTCCATGCCCTGCAGTGGATGAGCTCCCGGGTGTCAGCCCTGGAGCTGAGGAAAAACTCTGGGACTTGAGGTCATTCCTGAGGTCGAGGTGGCTCTTGGTTGATGATTAGGGGGCAGATTCAGCTCCTCCTTCTGCTTTCAGATAACCTTCAGTGTGTGTTCACCTCCCATGATTTCATTCAGTACAGGGCTTTGATTGTTTGGCTTTATTGTTGTTATTTAATTCCCCTTTGTAAAACACAGTAATTTTCTGCTCTTTGAAGGCTGTTGCTGTTCCAGTCAGATCCGTGCCTGGCTGTGGGAACAAACTGTCCTTTCTGTGGAGGGGAGGGAGAAGGTGGATCGCTTGTTAGTGTTGCTGTTGAGACTCTGATTCAGTGGAGGATTTTAGAAGTTAATTCCTTCCCAAACTGCATTTTAGAAGAGCTGATCCCACAAAAAGTTGGGTTTTTTGCGCACAGATTTGACTCATTTTCATCACTTGCACCAAAGTAACATCTCAAATCTTTGTTCCTTTTTTTTTCCCCCCCTCTCTTTTCCTCTCTGCCTCAGATCACAGCAGTGTGCAACTTCTTCACCTACATCCGCTATATCCAGCAGGGCCTGGTGAGGCAGGATGGTAAGGGCTGCCTCCGTGGGGGCTTTCTGTGGGGGCACCTGGGAGGAGCTGGGAGGTGCTGTTGGCAGTGACAGGAATGGGGGGCCATGTGGGGGTGTCTCGAGAAGCAGATAAATGACAAAGGCATGAGGGGAGGATTTTGGAGCATCTTATCAGCTTGGTGGGAGCTTTGCCCTGGGGTGGAGCTAGGAAGGAGTGACCTGATGGGCCTGTCCTGCTTCCCTCCCCTTGGGAATGCTGTGAGCACAGCAGAGCAGGAGCTGGTGTGTTTTTTCTCTGATTTTTGATGTGTTTTTCCCGTTCTCTCCCCACCCCCGTTGTGCTTTGCAGTGGAGCTGATGTACTGGGAGGTCATGCGGCTCCGGAGGGAGATGTCTCTGGCCAAACTTGGGTTTTATCCCAGCGACATGTGAGCAGAGCTCTGGGCATGGAAGGAAGCTGCTCCTGGAGGAAGGGCTTGGGGTGCAGTGCCTGTCCTGCTCCCCTCCCAGCTTCCCTCTGCCTGGAGCAAGGAGCGAGAAGCACAAATCCCAGCCCCAGCTGTCCCACTCCTCCAAGTGTGACTGGACTGCAGCTGCCATGCTGCCCCCAGAGCTGGGCTGGCCCTGGCTGCTCTGGGACGGCCATCTCCGGACTCTGGAGTCTCCTATATGAAGTGTATATCCATTTTTTAAACCCTTTTGGTTTTATATGCAGCCTGCTTTGGCACAGCCCGAAGCCAGGGCTGTGCAGGGCGAGGATTCTGGACCTTCCTTGGGAGCCAGTCTGTCAGGACAGATGCTGGCTGTCTGTTCCACTCGTTGTTTTGGGATGGAGGGTGCTGTCCCCGAGGTCCTGCTGACCACAGCAGCCCTGAAAATGCCAGCAGAGCACAAAAATCTTAGGGAGAGCCATGAACAGTTTGTTTCCAAGTACTTCCTTGTTCCTTTCAGAGGAGCCTGCGAGGGAAGCTCGTTGCCAGCAGAGTCACAAAGAGGGATTTGTTCCTGTTTTTAGCTGGATATTTGGCTCTGGGTTGTCCAGCCTGGGGAATGGCTGGAGCTGTGCACCTGGGGCCTCCAGCAGAAGAAAGGGAGCAGGGAAATTCCATAACTCCCAGCTGGCTGCAGGATGTTTTCTCCTGGACTGGGGAATCTGCAGTTGTCAGAAGTGAAAGCCACGGACCCTGTGTGTGACAGTTCCTGGTGGAAAGTCCCCCACGATGCTCTTAAATACAAATCTCACCCACAACACGCCTTGGAGCTGTTCCTGCTCTGAGGGAGCTTTGGGCAGTCCTGTTCCCACTGTTCAGGCAGAATCCATGTTCCCAAAGTGGGTTCTTGGTGTCTCCAGAAGGAGCGTGCCCGGGCTGGGCGGTCCCAAAGCCCAGAGGTTCCTTCCCAGTGTTACATCAGACCTGGAGATGCCTGTCCACTGGGAATCCCAGCTTTTCCTGGGCTGCCACCCCTGGTGAGGGAATCTGAGACCTCTTTGTGCACATGAGGGATGTGGCTGAGGTTGCTGCATGCCCCAAAACGTGCTGGGAGAGAGGGATGTCCCTGGAGGTGTGGGAGTGCACAGGCCTGACACATCCTGAATTCAGACCCAGGTTTGTTAAAGCCATGACAGTATTTTGTAGCCAGTTTAGCCTTTTTTTTTCAGTGACTCTGGAATCAGCTCAACCATCACCCACCCTGGGATTTTCACTTCTGACTGGGTTGTCACCCTGTCCCTCTGCCACCCTCAGCAAGCTGGTGCCCATCCTCAGCTCCATAATTCCATCTTCTCCTGAGATATGTCACAGCAGGAAATCGATTTTCTTCCCCTGAGCTGCTGTGGGTTTGTCCAAGGGAGAGAGAAAATAACACAGGGAAGATAAAACCTTTGGTTTTCCCAGCTGCAGATTTCAGCTCAGGTGAATTCCACCCCTGGAATTTCTCCCTGCATCTGTTCTCCCTGTCCTTTTGGTCTGTCCACCGTGTCTTCCAGTGCCATGAGCTGCTACATTGCACAACATTGCAGCGCTGGGAATGAGATGATCTCTCTGGGTAGGAGATGTTTTGGTTTGTGGGATATTTTTCCCCCTCGGTGTCACATTGTAAAGCACTTTGAGACAGAAGGAGTTGGAGCAATGCCTTGTCTGAGGTTGCCTTGCGTATCAAACGAAGCAGAGAGAACAATTTGTGATGGAAAATGAAGTCACTCCATTAACAGCGGGATGGTTGCACCCTGCTCTTTCATAAAGGAAAATAAATATTTGCTATTAACCTCTACAAGCCTAGTTGGAGTTGGGGGGTTGGGGTGCAAGAGAAAATCCTACAGGATTGGGTTTTGGGCTGCTTTTATTCATCAGGGCAGGTTCCTGTTCTTCCTGAAGGAAGCTGAGGCTTCTCCTGCTCGGTTGTGTCTCCTGTAATTTCCTGGCGGGTGCTGGGTAATCCAAGGATCTTCTTCCTTTTTCCTGAGCAGTCTCCCCCCTTTCCCCTCAGCAGGCAGAGGTTTTGGGTCACTCTGCTTTCACTAAAATCACTTTCTGTCCTCCCTGCTCAGCTCCGGGCATTAACATGGAAGATCTCATCCCCTGTAGGAGATGGCAGTGGGGAGAGCTGTCTCCAGAAAGGGATTTAATTTCATTTTCAATTAAAAAGCCGTGCAAGAATCTCGTTGTGCAGCACGGTCAGGCAGCCACGAGAGGGCAGAGGCAGCCCAGGCAGGGACTGTCCTTCCCTCCCTCATTTCCTGCTGTTTTTCTTCTCAGAAATAAACCATGGTCTGCTTTGAGCAGAGTCTTTGGGTCCTCTTGTCCCTCTTGCTGTATGAACAGCAATTTTCCTCGCACCTATTGGCCCCCATAAAGGGCCTGCCAGCCTGTCCTGGGTCAAAATAAAGAGCTTCAAAGGGATGGGAGTTCAAAAATCTGCTTTTGTAGATGTTTGACTTGCTTGATTTGGTTTTCAGCCCTCTCTCCTAAGTCCTTTTTCCCTGCCATAAAGCATGAGTTTGGGAGGGAAAAAGGATATTTGGATAAAAGGACAAAAGGATATTGTGCACAATGAGGTGCTTTTAAGCATTTGGATATTAATGTATGAGAAACTGGGATTTAGGCCAGAGAGATTTGGTTGCTCCTGGCAATTCTCTGTGTCTGCTGGCCCTATCCCTTCCCTGCCTGTGGAATTACTCCAGGTTTGCTCAGGCCTGTAAATCAAAATGTCTTTGCACAGCCGGTCAGGCTGTCCCCACATGCCCACTGAGATGGATTGCTCCTGTTCCCAGGATCCAGCAAATGAAAGGGTTGGGTTTTGGGGGGTTTTTTTGTCGGTTTTTGTTGTTGTTGTTGTTGTTGTTTTTTGGGGTTTTTTTGGTTTGTTTGTTTTTGTGGGGTTTTTTGTTTGTTTGTTTTGGGGTTTTTTGTTTGTTTTGGGTTTTGGGGGTTTTTTGTTTTGTTTTGGGGTTTTTTGTTTGTCTGTTTTTTGGGGGGATTTTGGGGGGGTTTTTTGTTTGGGTTTTCTCGTGTGTGTTTGTTTGGTTTGGTTCTTTTGCTTTTTTTGTTGTTTGTTTGTTTTTGTTGTTTGTTTGTGATTTTATTTGCTCCAAGTGCAATCAAGGAAAAAAGGGGGAAGACAAACAGCTGGCCTCAGAAAAGTCAGGAGTTTCCAGGCTTTCCCAGCCTTCCTGTAGGATGAATCCATCAAAGCAGCAAGGATCACTGCAGAACGGGCAGCACTGGGTCATCCACGGGGAAATTCCAATCATTTCGGACATCCAGGGAATGTAGTCCTGCCAGGAAAAAATCAGATGTCCTGGCACTGCTCTCGCTGTGCACGTGGCACCGAGGGCTGGGGCTGGCCAGCTCTGCCAAGGCAACACGTTCCTAATAGGAGCAAATCGCTGTGGTGCCACCGGCGCAGGGAGCCAAGGGGTCAGGTTTGCTGTTTGTCGTGTCAATATTCCCGTGTTTGTGCGAGGCTCGCGGGGCTGAGCTGGAAGGTTAACTTTAGCCAGGCTCAGAAGGCAGCTGGACTTTGTGCTGGTTTATGTAACTTCCAGGGAATGTTTCACCTCCTTTTGGGGGGTGGATTAGGAGGGAAGGGGAATGTAGGGAAAATGAGGCTCGGCCTAGTTGTGGGCTGGATGTGAGGGGAAGAAGGGAAAATGGCTTTGGAATGGCCTGAAAATGAAGGAGGGTAGATTTGGATGAGATACGGGGAAGAAATTCTTCCCTGGGGGAGTGGTGAGGCCCAGAGCAGCTGTGGCTGCCCCTGGATCCCTGGCAGTGTCCAAGGCCAGGTTGGACATTGGGGCTTGGAGCAACCTGGGACAGTGGGAGCTGTCCCTGCCCAGGGCAGGGGGGTGGAATGGGATGGTCCTTCTTAACCCAAACCATTCCATGATTCTGTGATAAATCTGAGCTGCCGGTGCTGTCCTGGCTCAGGGGATGGGATGGCACTGGCTGCTGGAATGATGGAGCAGAAGGGACAGCAGGGAAAGTTTGGGAAGGAAAAGGTACTCCTTAGCTTTCCTTTGGCTTAATCTTGAAATTATTCCCCTTGCAGGAGAAGATATCAGCTGCATGGGAGAAGCCGAGTGTCGCTGGTACTAATCTGGTTGCTTAGAAGTGACTTCAGTGATGGAAAAGCCATTTGTGCTGAAAAAAAATTAATAAAGCAGTCCATGAGTCGAGATAAGGACCAGGAGAAAACACTTCAAGGGCAAAATGGGCTCAACTTAAAGTTGCACAGTGAATTTATTACTAACAGAGTGGGAGGAGGATAAGAAGTCCCTAAACAGATCCCCATGGGCCTGTCTCAGAGAGGGGAGCTGGGAGAAGGAAGCTAAAGCTGGAGGTGTTCCCCAGGAAGCTTTGCAGGGCAAACCCCTGCAATCAGCCCTGTGCTGCTCACAGAGTTTCCAGGGATATCCATGTGGGCACAGAGAACATCCTGAGCTTTTAGCTCTGTTAATGCTCCCAGTTCCTGCTCCCACCCTGGTTCTGGGGCTGCAGGCTTCGCTCTGGCAGACATAGCCATGGGATTGGCTCAAGGACAGCTCTCTGCCCTTAATTCCCCTGGCTCACTGTGCTAATTCTGCTCTGTTAATCACCTTAGAGTCAGTTTAAGGTGCTCCATGCCGATGGACACGTATGTGGGTCACAGCTCAATGACACCTTTGCTCTTTCTGCATCAGCACCTGGACAGGGGTGACTTGTCCCTTGCCTTCTGTGACCTTTCCCTTTGTCAGGTGTCGTGGTTTGACCCTGGCCAAACGCCAGGCACCCACAACATCTGCTCTCTCTGCTCTCCCCGCCACAGCTGGGCAGAGGAGAGGGAAAAAATAATTAATAAAGCGGTCCATGAGTTGAGATAAGGACCAGGAGGAAAAACTCCAAGGGCAAAACAGACTCAATGAGAATTTGCAAATTGAATTTATTTCTAACAGAGACAGAGGAAGATAATGAGAAGTAAAATAAACCCATAAAGACACCATTTTTCCTCTCACCCCCTCCCTCCTTCCCATTGACAGCACAGGGGTCAGGGCATGGGGCTTTGGGTCAGTTCATCACCAGAACCTTCTTCCACTGCTCAGGGAGAGAAGTCCTTCCCCTGCATTGCTGTGGGGCCCTCCCACAGGAGACAGCTCTCCGTGAACCTCTCCAGCGTGGGTCCATCTCACGAGCAGCAGTCGTCCCAAACCTGCTGCAATGTGAGTCCCCCAGGGGCAGACAGTCCTCCCAAACCTGCTGCAATGTGAGTCCCCCAGGGGCAGACAGTCCTCCCAAACCTGCTGCAATGTGAGTCCCCCAGGGGCAGACAGTCCTCCCAAAGCTGCTGCGGTCACTGTTCCATGGGGTGCAGTCCTCCAAGGCCAGGCTGCTCCAGCCTGGAACCAAGGGCCCTCTCTCTCCACTGGGACTCCCACTGGATCACAGCCTCCTCCCGGCATCCACCTGCTCCTGTGGGCACCTCCCCTCGGGCTGGGGGTGGATCTCTGCATCCCCCGTGGACCCCATGGGCTGCAGTGGCACAGCTGCTCCACCATAGTCTTCTCCACGGCTCGTACAGGAATTCTGGCTCCTGGCACCTGGAGCACCTCCTGCCCCTCCTTCTCCTCTGACCTTGGAGTCTCCATGTTGTTCCCTCACATGTTCACACCTCCTCCTCTTCTCTGTCTAGAAAAAAACCCCAACAACTGCGTGCCCATATTGTTTTGATTTCTTCTTAAATACATTATCACAGAGGTGTTTCCACTATCTCTAACTGGCCCAGCCTTGGCCAGCAGCATTTCCATCACCTTCAGAGCCATCAGGGATTGGCTCTGCTGGACATGGTGGAAGCTTCCATCAGCTTCTCACAGGAGCCATCTCTGTGGCTCCCCCACTGCCAAAAATCAGGCCAAGCAAAACTGACACATCAGCCATCAGTGTCAGCTGGCAGAGCCAGGAGGAAGGAGGGAAGCACTGATCCAACTTTCCATCAAGCTTGAGGGCAGTGATAAACAGTGTCTCGGGGAGTTGGAGCAGTACCTGATGATCCCACTGTGCTTTTGGGCAGGTGAAGTGTTGCAACCACCCCAAAATCTTGGCAGCTCTGGCTGACATTAGTCCTAAAGACTCTTCTACACCAGGAACATTAAGAGTGGGAACCTGAGCTTCAAATCTTATTCATCTCACACTGGAATTATGTGTGTGTGGAGAAGACCTCATAGACCGTGTTTGAGTAGTGCCTGATCCATCTGAGTTTGGAAAACTCAAAAAACCATTTTTCTGCTGTCAGCAGGGATGTCACTACTTTTTCTTCATAATGCTGGTTTTAAAGCCTGGCTTTGCACATTCAAACAACACAAATGACTTAAACCCTCTCTCTTACTGCAGCATGTGGGACTCATCCCTGTCCCAATACCAGCACAGCCGGGAGAGCATCTTTACTAGATATCTCAATAGAGACCTTAAAAACTGTCCCTCTCTGTTTAGAGAGACATTGCAGAAAGGAAATTGCTTCTTAACCTCTGTCCCCTGTTTTGTCTGTGATTCATTTGTGCACCACAGGGCAGAGCAGGCTCAACACCTCTTTGCTTTTTTTATTTCTTGATTTTATTTTCAGCGATGTCAACAGAAGCGTTCCCAGGGAAATGGCTTTGCTTGGAAGGGATCTCTAGAGATCATCCAGCTCCTGACTTGCCCAGAAGCTCCTGCTGCACCCTTCAAGCCCAGACATTCTGTTTCCGCGGGGCTGTTGATTTTCTGCAGGGATGTGGAAGGAGTCACGGTGCTGGAATGCTGCTGGAACACGGTGGCTCCGCCATTCCTTGCCCTCTAGTGCTGTTGGATTCCGTTTCACTCGCATTCCTTCATCAGATCAGGTGTTTAATTTTAGCGCTCGGTGAGCCCCAGCACGATGGGGAGACAAGAACGAGCAAGGCACGGAACTGGAATTGATAGCAGCACTTTGATTTCTGTTGGCATTTGATTTCCCCCTGGGTGATGGTGAAGCTCAGGCTGTGCTGCTCTGCCCCATTTGGGGTTGTGAGTGTGGCCTAAAGGTTTGGGGACTTGAAAAGGGTGAAAATTTCAACTCAGAATGATTTGCCTGGAGCTGCTGGAGCAGGAACTGCCTCCAGCTGAGGAACCAACAGCATCTTCAGCTCAGAACTGAATTTCCAGGTTTTGTCAGGCACCTGTAAGCAATACGGGAACAAAACACACAGAGGAAGTGCAGCGTGGCTCGTGTATTTTATTAAAAAAACAACTGCTGCTTAATGAAGGCCAGGCTCATTGAGGTCAATTAAATTAATCAGGCAAGTGAACGAGCCACACCCATTCCAAGGAGGATGGGTGCAATCACAGGCAATTAGTGTGATTAATCCTCTCATTGTCATCCCCACAGCCAGCACCTGGCCCAGGAGCTGGGGAGTTACCTAACCGTGCTCAGGAGGACGCTGCAGGCGAAGGTGGTGCTTCCAGGTGAGGATCCTTCTCCTTGGCCTTTTCCCCGCTCCTCTCTCCAATTTCTGCTGAGCCTCTCTTGACCTGAGCAGCCTGGGCTTGACCTCCAAACCTCAGTGGCTGGCAGAAGGTGGAAAAGCTCTGACACAAGGGTATTTTAAAAAACATCATTATTCACCCCAGTGAAACCTCTCCAACCATCATTCACCTCTCCAGCCTCTGGGGGGGTAGATAACACCTTTCCTGATATTTTATATTATTATTTATATTATTTATATCCATATGATTTCTGTTTATTTACATTTATATATTAGATTTTATTCTATTTTATGTCATGCTGTGGGGGAATGATTCACTTCCTGGCTTGTTCTGGAATTCTGGGTTATTCCCTTCATACTCTTTACTGCGTGGTCTCCGAACAGATGATGAGCGTGTGCCTGGAAATGTGAATGGAATATTTGCCTTACAGAAGCTCCAACAGTGTCCTGTTCTTGTAGAATCCCCAGGACAGAGGGATGGTGTGAAGAGGACTCAGCAAGGAAGTGTTTCGATGTTATATTTGAGGAATTCAGACTAATTTTTCAATAAAATATACGATATCAGCCAGCACACATAGTGGATAAAAATTGAGTTTTTTAAAAAGCTGAGCTTGCTGGTTTTTTAATTTTTTTTTTAACAGAGTTTTTAAAACCTGTTGCTAGAAGGAAGCTCGCCCCATTCCTGGAAGTGTTCAAAGCCACATTGGAGGGGGTAAAAAACTGCGCATCTGAACACTTTTGTGTGTTTCTCACCATGTTGATGCCACACACAAGTTATGTTGTGAAGCAGTTTCCTGAGCCCTCTGGAACTGGAC
This sequence comes from Origma solitaria, assembly GCA_013397895.1. Taxonomy (NCBI): domain Eukaryota; kingdom Metazoa; phylum Chordata; class Aves; order Passeriformes; family Acanthizidae; genus Origma; species Origma solitaria. Next base: position 75,538 of record VZRL01006727.1, read on the forward strand.
CCCTGCAGAGTAAGTAAACCATGATTTTTAAAAAAAAAATTTTTAAGCAATATTGTTTGTGGATGAAGATACCGATTTGTAACAGTTCACTTTTGTGTAAGAGCCCCCTGTGTTTGTATGAGGGGAACCTGTTTATTCTGGGATTAAATGAAAGCCCTAAAAATGGGGTCATTTTCTCCCCTGAGTTCTGTGACACCTCGTGGCACCTGCTCTCCGGGCAGGATGAGTTTGCCTATGGAGCAATTCCCGTGGACTCTGGCAAGCTGCAGTGTTGGTTTTAGGGGACAGATAAGGAGAATTGGGCCATCACTTTGTCTCCTGACCCGGGACAGCCTGTGAGCTTCCTTTGTGTGCTCCTCCACCTGCTGAGAGAGGTTTCAAGGGGTTCATTAGGCAGAACCAGCTCTGTTAAAGCTTCTGGGCTGATCTCAAGACAGTTTTGACCTAAAACCCACTGCTGGTGTCGACCCCAAAGCCACCAAAGCGTCGGATCAAGCTGTGGGTTGGAAAAGTTGCTGGGAGGTGCTCACCACACCCCGGTGTGAGCCATGAATGGGCACAAAATGGACTTTTAGAAAACTGTAAAATGCTTCCATCAAGTTTTCACAACAATTTGGTTCTCAGCTGCCTCCTCAGACAGTCTGGAGGCCAAGTTTGAGTGGCCAGACAAATCTTCGACAGAAAAATTGCTTTTCCTTTGGGGCTCGTTCCCAGGATGAGGGAAGCAGCACCATTGATCCTGAGATTGTGAAGGCTGATAAAGAAATCCATTTGTGCTATTAAAGTCAATGGGATCAAAGTAATTCCACTGATTTCAGCACATGAAGTGGGAAAGGACTTCCCACACTCACTGGCTAACAGCTTCTCCATAAAAAACCCCAGGAAAACCAAGGGAAGCCATAATCAGCAAGTCTGATCCCAAATCCATTTTTTAGTTTGCTTCGACAGTGTTTTTGGCTTGGGATTTGATTTTGAACTGCTAAAAACAGCAGTTACAAGGCTAAATGTGAAACTGGAGCTTGAATCACCCTTTATGTCAAATCCTACCCTGCCTCTTTACGATTCTGAATTTGAACGTGCTTTTGATCTCAGAGCAAAACCTGGATGGTGAAATTGCTGCCCTAAAAATGTCCCAACTTGCTTAGTTGGCATCTCCATGCCACCTGCTTGTGGGTTTGTATGGCAGGAAGAACTCCAAGAGGGAACAGATTCCCTCAGCACCAGAGACTCTGGATGTGACTGGAAAAAAAACCACATAAAGCATTTTCATGGTCAACAAATAGTTATGATTTTATTGAGTGGTAGAATACACAAGGAAAAAAAATTGTTCTCTTTGAGTTACTGGAATATTATTTATTTAATTTTTTTTAAAAGAATGAAAAAATCCAGGAGCTGTCCTATAGGGAATGTGGGTTTGCTGTTTTAACATTGGAAATGTTAGGGCTTTGTTAGGAAGGCTTTCTTAGGAAAGCATCTACTAAGGAAAAGGATGTCTTTGCCCTAATGAAGACCTCAAATCCAGCCAGAGAGCTCAGCCCCTGCAGCAGAAAGTGACGGTGCCTGGAGATGGGTCCTGAGGAGGCTCCCAAGCTCTATTTCAGTGAGCAGCTGGGATCTAGGCTCCTCAAATCCATGCTTGGAAAGAAAACTCCAAGGAAAGTCCCCTAATTCCCATTGTGCCTCTCCCTGGAAATGTGGGGGAGGTCAGTCCCTGCTCCCAGAGCTGCCGGAGGTGGGGCTCAGGGTGAGATCCAGCTCACTCCGAGGTGCCTGTGGATGTCACCAGTCCTTGCCATCCCCTCTGGGCTCCTGTCCTGCCCTGTGTCTCCAGCCAGTCCTCCAGGCAGATTCCAGCCATGCTGAGAGAACATGGAACACCTGATTCCAAATTTCTTCTCCTTCACACCCTCAGGATTATTTTCTCCCACTCTCATGCATCCCTCCCCAAACCCTGACCTTCCCAAACTTCTCCCATCTCTCTCCTTCTCCTCCCAAAACACACTCATCTGAGGCTTCTCTTTGCTGCAGTTTGTGCCTTTCTCTGCCACCCTCAGCCATCCTGCTCCTCCAGCTCCTGCTCCAGTCCCCCACAGTGAGGGAGGAGAACAAATCCAGTCCTTCCCTGGCTGTTGTTTGATTTTCTGCCCTGAAACCAGCTCTGTGTTTCCAGCTCCCTGCTGCCATGGGGTGTAGCCGGGTTCAATAAACCCTGGCAGGCTCCCAGCACTTCTTACTGGTTTGGGGTTTTTTTTGTTTCACATTTTGTCTCATTACAGTGCAAATGAATTACCTTTATCAAGAGAGAAAGTGGACAAGATTTCACCTCATTATTTTCAGAGAAACTGGTTAGTTAAGAGTCCTCAGAAAGCTGGGCAAAGCTGTGCTGAAAACTCTGTGTTTTGGTCATTTTGATGGCAAGTTTTAACCCGCTCGTGTCTCACTTATTGCTGCCTTGTTGGAGACAAAGCCAAGGAAGTTCATGGGAAGTTTATATCCATCTACATTTGCAGTTTTACTGAAACATCTCCAGAGGAACTTAATTTTACTCTGAGAGCAATGACAACAAAGCAGATTGATCCAGACTTCCAGGGCTCTTTGTCAAGGATCTGTTTGGCCTGCTCCTGTTAAGGGTGGAGAGGTTAAAGAATCCTGGAATGGTTTGGGTTGGAAGGGACAATAAACATCACCCAATTCCACCCTCCTGCCATGGGCAGGGACACCTTCCACTAGACCAGGTTGCTCCAAAGCTCATCCAGCCTGGCCTGGAACACTTCCAGGGATGCGCTGTCAACGAGGCATCAAGGCACAGAGCAAACAGCTCAAATTCCAAGATAGAAAGCTGGGATTTTTTGGAAGGAGGGGGAAAAACCATACGAGCCAAAGAAGCTTTGCTTGAAAAAATTGTAATTTGGGGGGGGGGGGGGGGGGGAGGGCCCCTTGGCC
>VZRL01006727.1:78499-92062 GCA_013397895.1 Origma solitaria
GTACTGGGGGGGGGGGGGGGAGGGGAAGTGCACCTTTGCCTAAGAGCTGATCTTTCCCCAAGATCAACCCAAACTGTTTCCCAAGAAGAAAGGTGTGAAGAGAAGAAGGGGACAGGGCTAAGGAGGAAAATATTTGCTCTGGAAATAAGACAAAAAAACAAACATGGGTTGTCAGAAGAATAAGCTGGATACTCAAAAGCTTGCACTGGTGATGCCACTGGGTCATCCTTGCTAGAGCATAGTGAGGTACATTCAAGGAGTCAGGAAGAGATGCACAAATTAAGGCAGTTCTAATGAGATTAGCAAAATTCCAGGCTAGCTCCTTACTACCTGCCTGGGAAATCACAGCATCCAGAAGGATGTTATTTATGTAGTTTTTCATCCTAAACATCGCTGGTGGTACTTGGGTGGGCAGGAACCCCAGAATAAGCCCTTTACAAACCCTAAGAATCACTGGCTTGCTGAAGTTGCAAGATGCTGAATTCCTCATCTGTAAGCAAAGATAAAATCTCATTTTATTCTCCAGAGAAGGTGGGAAGGGAATAAATTTTTTAATTTTTATTTTTTTTGCAATTCTGGCCACAGTCCCGGAGTTGTCTCTGTTCGTGAAGCACCTTGCTGATTCAGTGGGATGCTGTTAGGATTCAGGGATTTGATAGAGAAGATCCAGTTTCAGAGTTGAGGGAAGTAATGAGGCATGCAAAGTAACCAGAGTCTCCCTCCTGGTGTATCCAGGGAGCGCTGAGGTGGATGCTGGAGCTGGAGGCTGCTTTTTGGAACCTTTGTCCAAAACCAAACATCTCTTGTGTTGTGTTGCAGCTGAACCCGAACCCCCGCATTTATTTGGGGTCAGGCTGCCTGCTCCAGAAGCACCTGGAAGCTGTTCAGCCTTATCTCCTGATAAGCCATTGGCAGATTTTGGCAACTATGGTGCTGGGTAGAAAACTGAGTTTCAGACAAGTTGTAAGAGGGTTCTCCGAAGGTTTCACAGCCTGGGCAGTCCTGATTCCAGCTGGCTGTTTGGGCAGCTCCTTCTTTTGCAGGGAGAACTCCTGTTCTCCTGTGGTTGTTCCCAAGGGAAGGGTGAGCAGGGCCATGGCTCCTGGCCTCGGGCAGGCAGGCAGGAGGAGGCTCGGTGCCTGCCAGGCGTGTGCAGACAGGCAGAACCCTGGGTTTCTGCAGGGCAGGATGGTGAAAAGGCCATTTGTGGTTCCCCCGGAGCACTGAGGAGCAATTAGCACGTTTTGCTTATGTGATTGTTTTGGTCTTTCTTTTGATTTACTGACAGTTCGATGTGCCAGACCTGCTGCTCGTTAAAGAGAAAACAGACCCTCTCCTGAAGGAGACATTTTGCTGTTTAAGGCCAGAAATGTTCTCCAGACCCCTAGGAACAGGGGCTGACCCTAAACCACAGCTGCGGTTAGGGGTTGGATGTGCAGGGCCAGCGTCACGGCTCGGACTAAAGGGATGCTATGGTCAGGGGAGGAAGGGAGGCAGGGAATGGAGAGAGCTGGGTTCTGGACAGGGCTGGGAGCACAGCGCAGCCCATGGATTGCAATTCCTCCTTCACACGAACATGGAAAGAGGCACGAGCTGACTGGGGTCTCCTTGGATGGCAAACGCACACTGAGGCTTAAAAACCCTTAGGTGTGAATCAGGGATCGTGTGGTTTAGGCAGAGCGAGAACGGATCTTGTGAAAAGAAGGTCAAGGTCAGATATTAATGCCCCTTTCTTAACATTCCCCATCATCCTCTCCCAACCTTCCGTTCCCTGCAATGCTGGCCTCGCTTTCCACCCTCCGGAGCACATTTTAAATCTGCCTGGATTGAACAGGTTGCCTGGGCCTGCAGCAGGAGCAGCTGACGAGACAGAAAACTGCCCTCCAACCATGGATTTAGACTGAGATCTGAGAGTAAAAGACACAAGTGTGATTCCCCCCCACACCCCCCCCATCCCTCCCGGTCACTCACACCTCCCCAGAAAGATTCATGATCACTTATGGAGATAAGCATCCAGCCACAGATCACCAGATTTCTTTAGGGACCTGTGGGAAGAAAAGGAGAAGTTAGGGAATCCTGTTTCTGTCATGTTCTTCCTGCAATGAGGTCTGTTACTGAATTTTAATATCAATCATAGGATTGCACTCATAGAACCCACCCTCTGTCAGAGTGAAGCCATTCCCCCTTGCCCTGTCACTCCAGACCCTTGTCAAAGTCCCTCTCCAGCTCCTTTGGAGCGCTTTTAGGTACTGGAACGGGCTGTAAGTTCTCCTGGGAGCCTCCAGGCTTCACCCCACTGTGCCATGGTACTGTGTGGCCCTGTCCTAACAGGATTTGAGGACAAAAGCAGGTTTGGAAGCAGTTTCCAGCTCTTCTGCCCATTGTGGCCACCCCACTTTAATCTGCCTGCGCTCAGAGTGGTTTGTGCAGGAGGTGCTGGGACTGCAGAGCTTTCTCATGTTCCCTGCCATGAATTATTCCCCTCAGAGTAACTGAGACAGCAGCATTAACACCGAGGCTGCTGACAAGGGCTGACAGACTCGTCTGCAGCTCTGTCTGCAGGGAATTGCCTGGTGCTGCTGGCAGGGCTCTCAGGGGACACGGCAGGGGCTGTAACCTGACCGGTGTCCCTTTGATTCATCTTGCTTTGCAGCAGCAGATCCGCTGGCAGCTCCCAACAGCAGGAGCCACCAGCTGGTGTAAAAATCAGAACCATTAAGGTTGGAAAAGCCCTCTGAGATCGACCCCAGCACTGCTGAGCCACCATGTCCCCAAATGCCACCATCACGTTTGTACCCATCTAAAGCTTGAGTGTTTGGTACTTTGACGGCAACAACACAAATTTCTGAAGGGTCTGCCATGTCCTGAATCCTCTGTGCTAGAAAATATCAGGTGTCCCTGGAAAAATGAGCAGCTGGAGGGATCAGGAGGACCTTACCCAACGATGTCTACGAATGCTTTCCCAAGGGGCTTCTCCTCGTACTGGACTCCATACTTGGCACATAATGACTTCACCAAAGGCTTCACCTTCCAGAAGTTGTGCCGTGGCATTGTTGGGAACAGGCTGGAGAGGAGAGAGAGAGCAAACAAAGCTGAGAAAGCTCACGAGACAAGCGCCGAGGGATGGGCATCTCTGTTTGCATCCTCAGGGGCTCATTCTGGGTGCCTACTCCTCAAGCTGTACAAACCAAGAAGAGAGGCACAAAGCATCCACGTTTTATGCTCCTCTGTCTCAAGGAGGTGGTGAAAACTGATTTTCCTATCATGCCAAGCAAAGCTACGCTCAGGACACACTGAAAGTCACTTCGTGCAAGAAGGGACACTATGAGGGCAGTGGGAGGGCAGCAGGAGTGAGGGAACAGCCTCAGAGAAGGCCACCCATTTCCTTTGGGAATAATTGTTTCTTGTTGAATTCCCAGTGACCCTCTTTCCCACCTCTGGAAGCAGGTAAAGAAGGATTTGGGGGCACCTTGCCCTGTGCTGTTCCATGGAGATTTCCTAAACTGCCTTCCAAACCAGCCAGCCTCACCCTAAAAACCCTTTCTTCTACATTTGCTGTTGCCCCTGGCAACAGACTGTCCATATGGCCCCGGTTTCCATATTTTTTCTGGGATCAGCAGCCTACGCAGTCCCACTCTCTGTAAAACACTGGAGTGCTTTAGGGGAGGGGAACTTTCTGATGTGGATGCTTGGGATTTGAGCCCACAGCCTTTGTAGTGGTAGATGCATAATCCCAATTAAACCCTAAATTAAGGCTGTGAGAGTGTCTCAGGGTGATTCCATGATGATACTCTATTCCTGATCGTCTGCTTTGTGCCCAGGAATGGTTCCTGTAGCTTTAGGCTGGGTCTGGGGTGGGGTGTGAAAGGAATAAGGGAGTGTCTTTACAAACAAACTGCTGGTAAGGTAAAACCGATACTGAGAAATGGAAGAAACAATGGGAAAGATTTCCATAGGAATTCCACTGATTGACTCGCCCATGACTGTGGTAATAAACTACAGGAACAGAGACATTAAAAAAAAGAAGAAAGGGGCGGTTTGTATTAAGGGTGTCTGCATTAGGTGATTCAGGAAGTCTGTGCCTCTCGAGTACCTCAGCCAATGGGGAAAGAGAGAGGGAAATTAGGATAAGAAGTGGCTGCATCCTCTATCAGTTTGAGAGACCCCATGGGAAATGCTCATGACCTCTCCCTTTATTCATGAACAAAGTTACAGGACTCCTCTGTCTCCTTTTTGGACATAAACCTCTGGTGTTTGTGGATTAATTTTTCCTGACCGGCGGGAGCTGGGGGAGCTCTGGCATTTTGGGTTTGTTTGCCCTGCCATGGGTGGGTGTGTGTGTGTTTGTGGAGGGTAATGTTCTGACAGTTCAATATCTAACAATTATTCATTTTCTACCCTGCCGTGCGGGCACCTTGTTTGTCAAATAAACAGGTTTCACTTTCATCTACTGAAAATTCATTTCGTGTCAGCAGGAAGGGATTGCTGAAACCCTTTTCTTTAGAGAAAATGCTAATTCCAGGGAATTTTCTCCTAAACTTGTCTCTAAACCAAGACAGAGTGAAAGCTTTGAGGCAAGAGAGAAAAATGAAAAGGATTGGAGTGGAAAGGATTGGGTGGGAAAGGATTTTAAAGCCTATCCAGTTCCCATGGGCAGGGACACCTTCCACCATCCCAGGCTGCTCCAAGCCCCGTCCAACCTGGCCTTGGACACTTCCAGGGATGGGGCAGCCACAACTTCCACCACAATGTAGTCTGGGACTCCCTTTCCTTGGCATGTGATCCTGCCCCACCTCGTCATTGCCTCCCCTGGGCTGTGACAGGCTGGCAGTTCCACGCAATGCCGGCTCTGTACTCACTGGTGCTCGATCTGGAAGTTCAGGTGCCCGGTGAACCAATCGTTGAAAAAGGACTGCTCGATGTTGCAGGTCGCTGCCATCTGCCAGGGAAGGAGTGAGATGTGGGGATTAGGGATGGCTCGTCCCAAAATCGGGGTGGAATTCCTCTTCCCTGAGCTCTGGGGGTGCAGAGCCTGCCGCGCTGGGTGCAGCGAGGGGAGCTTTAATCCTCCCTCAGGTAATCAAACTCTGACTGGTGCTGCAGGGATGTGGCAGTCCAAGCCCAGATTCCTAAATCTCAGCCTCTCCCATTGGAGATCAGATGGTTGACAGCAGCACCGAGGAGGAAAATGCACGGACACAAAGCTTCCCTGTTCCCCTGTTGTTATTGCCCAGTTTTACTTAAGGGCAATATTCTGGCAATATTTCTTAGCTATTCTTGCAATTAATGATCATAAAATTAGTTATTTTTTCTTAAAATCCTTAAAATTCAACCAAATTCTTGATTGGGTTCCTCCCTAAGGCATTTTACTTGGATTTGCAGGGAGATAGAGCTGCCAACACATCAAGAATATGGTTCTAGAATAAAAAAGAGGAAAGGGAGCACTCAATCACTAATCTTCCAGAACAGAAGAACAAAGGCAGGCTCCAAAATGAAGAGCCACCATTTTTTCCTCATCTGTTTTACTGCTGGTGTCTACGGGCCTGGCCAAAATACCCAGGAATATTTTTTTGTGTTTGCCATCACATCGAGGTTCAGTCACCACAGTCACTCCCTCTCTTGACTTACCTCCAGGGGCAGGTAACCTTTTGATTGTCAAATTAATCGCAGAACTTTGAAATTCTGTGTCTTTACCCAGCATTGCTGGCTCTGGGAAGAATATCTTTATGGGAGAAATCATGGACACTCTACCCAGAACCTGGGGGTGGGGGTAACCCATCCAGTCTTTGAATAAATCCCATTTTGGGGTGAGTCAGGGTTTGGTTTTTTTCCCCACTTTGGGTTACCTGGGAGCTCAGCCAGTCTCTGTGCTTCTCAGAATCGATTTCCATTGGAATGTGATTCATCTGGGTGACCCACACAAACCAGTGACTCTCCAGAAACCTGCAAAACCAGGAAAAATCATGAGTATTCCTACCGAGGATGGGGACCTCAGGTAACCAGAGTGTGTTTTGCAGGGAGCAGCAGAGACTTCGACGGATATTGATAAAGAATTTGGTGGAATAATCCTTGTTCAAGGCTTGTTTTCTGCAAGAGCAGATGATCTAGTTTTGCAAATTTGGGTTTTTTTTTTCCTTGCACTTTGAGCTTCATCAAGAATTTTGGGAATAATGGGCTGGCTGTGGTAAGTTTTCCAGCTTGATTTCAAACTGGGAGCATGCATGGAATTACTTCCAGAGTCAGCTGGGATGAGGCACTCTGGGAGGGTCCAGCCGTGATCCAAATGGGAATCAGCAGTGTGTGAGGACAGGGAATAAGGAAAGGGAGCAGAATCCTGGCTGGAGCATCGGGGGGCATGGGAGAGATGCGGGAAGACTGCCGGAGGAGCTGGGACTGGGAGCTGCTGAGAAGGAGGGGAAGCAGTGGGACACAGCAGAGCTGAGGCGCGGCTCAAACAGCACGGGAGGGATGGCAGAGCAGCAGGGGTGCCCTCGATCCCCTACCTGACAAACGTGAGGAGGCACAGGGATCCCAGGACGCCGTAGAATGGGATATAGGTGATGAAGTAGCGCAGGTAGTAGCTGATGGCCCAGGCCAGGTCCTGGGGGCAGAGAGAAAACACCAGGCGTCACTTTGCCCACCTTGGAGAACGTGTCCTTTGCTGGTGATGTTGGGAACACTGGGTAATTCCTTCCTGCCCGCTGGCCTCCCTCTCTGCTCCAGTTTCCAGCCAGACCCCAGAAGGATGGAGGGAATGTTTCACTCACCGCCCAGAACCTGCGCCTGATCATGGTCGAGATGATTTGGATTTGGAAATACACGGGGATGAGCAGAGGCGGGAAGACTGCAAGGCAAAGGGAAATGGTTTGGCCTTCAGAGGGGTGGGGAGGTGTGTGACACAAGGGACTGCTTCCATGGAACTGGGACCGTGCAGTTTTTCCATGGAACCTCTCCCATGGAGGTTATTCCGAGTCTTGGTCATTCCCTTTGCTTTACAGGGCTACATTCCAGGTGCTCGGATATCCCTGCACTGATTTTGGGATCTGCACGGGGATGGCGGCCCTGACGAAGGGCGGGATGAGTTGGGATTGGAGGAGCTGCTCTGAGGGCTGGAAAGGACAAGTGGCATTCCAGGAAAAGGGGAGAGAGGAGGGTGGATACTCACTGAGGAAGAAGTACTCGTGCTGGTGGTTGTAAGGCAGGTACTTCAGCTTCTTCTTGCCATACTGCAGGACACAATGAGACAGCTCAGCCTGGGATTGGGATGTTCCCCGGTAAAAGCAGATTGTCTGCCATAATTCCTAATTTACTGACCGTGGAGTTTTGACTGAATTCCCACCAGTGGGTGAGAAGTGGTTTGGTGGGATTAAATATCTTGACTTTGTCATTGTGTTAGGCATCAACTCAATGTTCAAAGATAATTTCTATTTCCTTGATGGAATTTATATGTGCCATACCTTCTGCCAGCCCTGTGTCTGTGGTGAGAGCTGCCAGCACCTCCATCTTTACTAATATGAATGTAAACAGGCATAAAGTGTGATTTTTTGGAAGGGAAGGCTTGTAGCACAAATAAATCAGGCACATCATTCCCTCTGGGTTGAACTCTGCAGGGCTGTGTGCTTGGCATCATGTGGAAAAGGGTTATATACCAATGTGACAATATTGGGATAGACTGGCCTAATATCAGATACTTTGAGGAAGAAATCCAGTTCTCCTTGTTATCACAAATGTTTAGGTTTTCCTTTAAGTGGTAGAACCATGGTCTGCTTTCTCAATAATCTAAAATCTGGCTGAGAAACCATTTTAAATGTTGTATTTCCCTGTGTTGTCTTTGCTGCTTGTCCATTTTCTTCGGGTTTTGTTTCTAAAATTAGAAATCCTTGTTCCATTGTGAAAAACACCATGATTTAAGTGCTTTGGGTAGGTTTTTATAAGCAGGCAGTAAATATTTTGGCTCTGGGGGGACAGATTGAATTAAAATTAAAATCACTTGATGCTGAAGATACTTGCTATGGAAACAGAAGGTCATTTTTGAAATGCTTCTCCTGGAATAGTGAGGAACACCGTAATTCCCCCTCATGTTGGCATTTCAAGCCAGCAGGATGAAGTTGCCTTCAATGGCTTTCTGCTTTCTCTCCAATTCCATCTGCATTATTTTTCCCAAGCTGCCCCAGGACACTTTCTCCTGTGGTCAGCACAGGAAATGGATCGGGAATTAATAGCCAGTGCTACTCCTCGGCCCAAGGGTTGGCTCCTAACTCCTGTCAGACGACGTAGCCAGACAAAATCCCTGGATTAAGCATTTCCTTTCTAGCATTCCTGGAAGTCTTGCCTGTGTAAGTCATGTCTAACAATGGGAGCCAGCTCCTGGATTTGCGCAACCACTCCCCGAGGCCCTCTCGGACAGAAGTTTTCCATGTTTCCCCCACTTTTCCATACCTCAACGGGCTGCGTGTCCCCAAGGACAAAAACGTGCAACATGTTCACATCTGGGTCCTTCTTGAAGATGTTGGGCTTGGCGTGGTGCTGGAAGTGGCGGTGGTTCCACCAGTTTGCAGAGGCACCCTGGGCAAGGAGAACAAGTTTGCATCCGTGGGGAGCTGCTCCAAAGGTGGGATTACCCAATCACGCGTTGGAACGGAACTGGTGAGTCTCAGATTGTAGCCAAAGTGGGATTTGCTTTGGAAAGAGCAGCGAGCAGGGAGTTGTTGGTTGCTATGAGGCTGCTGGCTCCAGAGGGATCCCTAAGGATCACCCGTATTGAAAGAATGCAGAATAAATACACTCTGAGCGACTTACGGGTCACTGTGTCTTCCCACAGAAAATCCTGGAATGGTTGGGGTTGGAAGGGACCTTAAAGCCCATCCAGTTCGACCCCCCTGCCATGGGCTGGGACACCTCCCACCAGCCCAGGTAGTGCCGTGGGCAGTGGTCACCAACTTTTTTGTGCCTCTGCTCACTTTGGGAAGGTTGAGAGCTGCTCTTTCCTACTCTGCCACAGCCAAAGTGATGCATCCCCAGATTTCCCCTGGCTCCAGAATTCCCTTTACCTTCAGGTGTCCAATGACAAACTTGTGGAGGATGTGGTTCCAGGAAGACTTCTTGAAGACAGAGAGGTGTCCAAAATCATGTTGCAGCCACCCTGCCTGGGCCTGGGATGAGGGGAAATCGAATCGTTAGGAAGCTATTGGGAATCAGAGCTAAGCAGGAAAGAAATGGAGATGGAAGGCACATTGGGAGTGTGAGGAAGAGAGGGAATCAAGGAAGGGAAGATCTTTGTTTGTCACCTGGGAGGTCGTAAGGATGCAGGCGAGGATGAGGGTTGTGATCCAGCCGGTCCCAAAGTAGGAAACCATGAGCCAAGCCAAAACTTCCATGGCAATGATGTGGCCCAGGTAAAGGGAGAAGAACAAAGGGCTGGCTCGGAACAGGTTCATGTCCTCCGCTGTCTTCCGCAGGGTCCGGAAATCCTCCACCAGCTGGGACTGCAACGGGACAGGCAAGACCAGGGGGTGGTTTGTGAGGGAGCCTGAACGAGTTGCTGGAGGGATGGAGGGATGGATGGATGGAGGGATGGATGGAGGAAGGATGAGCTCCATTCTAAGGACCCTGGCTCCATATTCCAACTTTCTGCCCTGTATTCCTAGAAATAACATCCTGGCTGGTCTGAGCCCACATCCTGACCTTTAGGACGTGGAGCCAGGAGCCATCTGTTGATGGCTCTTGTCTGCATGAGCTTCCCAAGCAAAGAGAAGCTGGGCCAAGAGGGAATTCAGTGCCATTGTCCCTAATTCCAGAGCTCGGATAATGAGCACCCACTCCCACCCATCACCCATTCAATCCATGGGCCAGCTCCCGTGCAGCCATCCATGAGGAGCATTCCCGGGTCACTGGGGGCCAGAATTGTCCCCTCTATTGTGAGTGACACAGATATATCACAATCATGGCCAGCCACAAACAACGGGGCAGGATTGAGTTTCCTGGCCAGAGCCAGTTGTGCCACACTCTGTGCCTGAATAATGGATGAGCAGGGATACAGAGCTGCCCTGAGGATGGGGAGTGCCTGGGAAAGGCTCTTGCTGGGCTGCTGCCCCTGAGCATGGCCACCAAAATGAGACATCTGGGGACTTGTGTTTTGGAGCTTCGTCACCAAAAGGGACCCCCAGTCACCAGAGCTGGTGCTCATTTCCCAGTCCATGCCTCAGTTCCCATTTCCTTTCAGGATGGGATAAGTCCAGCCTGGGTGCCTAAAACTGGCTGTTGGTGGCTCTGTGGGAAAGGAAATGTTTGTACAGCTGAAAGTGTCATCCCCTTTTCACACACATTTGAATCCATGACGGGATGCAAATACTGCTGCATGGAGATGTTCAGTCACTGAGAACTTCTCTCCCTCTCTGGAGAACATCCCAAGAGGGAAAAGATGGTGGAAATAGCCACCCTGAACCCCAGCTGAGGAACAAATTCTCACATTTTTGTCTCGGTCCTGGCTGGGCTCCCCTGGAGCAAGTTCTCCAATAAGCAACGGCTTGAGAAACTTCTGCACCAAGGTGGGATTGATATGGAAAGCCTGGAATGCATCCTGGAGAGGAAACAGGAGGAGCTGTGTGAGATTCAGGAGTGAGCTGTGTTTCCATTCACCGTGACATTCCCACCCACCTCCAGCAGCCTGTGGAACCTGTGGAAGAGGGGGCCACGGGACCTCCTGCTCTGTGATCGCTGTTTGGGACATTATTTCCCCTAAAGGCTGATGAATTTGCTGCCCTGGGAAAGGTGAGACCTGGGATGGCATCCAGCCATATGGTGAAAGGCACCTCAAGAAATTTTTTTCTAAGCAACTAAATACTTAAATCCTGTTAATTCCCTTAGAAGGTATGCAGAGAGGAATTTGTGCAAATCCCTCCTAGGATATAAATACCCTTGGAAAGTCTGCTCCTAGAGGCAAGTCAGGAGAGGGGGTGACTGTGGTGACTGAAGCTGGATGTGACTGCAAACACAAAAACTATTCCTGGCTGCTTTGGGCCAGGCCTGGAGATCCCAGCAGTGAAACAGCTGAGGAAAAAGTGGTGACTCTTCAGAAGAATAATGCCTTGATTGTGGAGTCATTTTGATCCTGGCATTCATGAGTTTATCTGATTCTTCTTTTTCTCTATTCCTTCCCCTTTCCACATACTTTCGTCTGCTTGTATCCTACAGGTGCCTGATGCTCATAGTGAGGTCTTGGCCAGATCCTTTCACATGGCACAGTTGGAATTTTAACCCCAAGGACAGCAGCAGGGACAGCTGCTGAAAGCTGACCCAGATCAGAAACCCTCACTCTGTCCTTGCCCTTTCCTCACTGCACAGGACTGGACTTAATTCTCAGAATTCACCTGGGAGAACTGGAAAGATTGGTTCCATTAAGTGCAAAGGGAATATGGAAAAAAAAAAATTAAAAACAGGAGCCAGGAGTGCCACTCTCCAGCCTTTCCACCTTTGTCCCATTGCCAAATGATTGTGGGACCAACTGAAATCTCCCTCCTGGCTCTGAAGAGAAAGGGCAGACTGGGAAGTGCTCCCTGTGTCCAGCTGACCCTTCTGGGAGCTGCCCTCCATCAAAAATCTGGGGTTCAAAAATGCCACGCAACAACCTCGGGCCCAAAGTCCACACAAATCAATAGAAACTTGGACCCATAACTGTGTCACAAATGTTGACTCTGGTTGCCAGTTTTCTTCTCTGGAACAATTTGCAGAAGATGTGAAAGAGGAAGGAAAAGCAGAATGGGGGGGGAAGTGAATAGCTGACTCTTCCTACTGCAAGGCTCTGCATTTTTGGTGGGAAAAAAAAAGGGAAGAAGGGGAAAGAGGGAGAGCGTGGTACACAAGAAGCATTAAAAAATGTTGACTCAATATTTTAAATGCTGGGGATAAAAAAGTCTTTGGAGGTCTGACTGGGTACTCATTGCCTAGAGATCCTGCAAGTGATGGAAGGATTAATTTGTAATAACTATATCTCATGCAGCTCCTGTACTAACAGGTCCTGAATATAAGACAGCAGCTGAATTTTGGAATTGTCCTCAGTTCTGTACTACAGGAGATAAAAAGCTTAAGGAAGAAGATAATCCCTGGGAAATGCTGTGCGATATCGGCACTTGACCTCCCAAGTTTGTGATGTACTGACCAAAAGAGCCGAAGTGTTTTATGGGATGTGGGAATTATTCCAGTCACTTTTGGTGAAAAAAAAGCTTTGTGTAATTGAGATATGAGCTGTACCTGAGCATTGTGCTCAGAGCAGTCAGCACAAGGATTTTCTTTTCCATCCCTGAACACCTCTGGGACACAGACACTGCAAAGTGTTCACTGCCTTCGTGTTCTGTGCATGAGGTGACACCCGAGCAGGTTGTGCCAGGCTCATTATGTTGTGTTAAAAAAATCGTAGAGCCATGGAATGGTTTGGGTTGGAAAAGACTTTAAGAATCATCTCATCCCACCCCCTGCCATGTGCAGGGACACCTTCCACTAGCCCAGGTTACTCCAAACCCTATCTAACCTGGCCAGGGACACTTCCAGGGATGGAATGGCCACAGCTTCTCTGGGAAACCTGTGTCAAGGCCTCTCCACCCTCACAAGGAAGCACTTCTTCCCAAAATTGAATCTAAACCCACACAGGGTCAAGGCCAAGCCCTTCTCCCCCTGAATGAGAGAGGGTTTTTTGGCTGTAAATGGTTATTCACCGCAGGGAAGCTGCAAAACTGATGCCAATCCTGGTTTAGCACTCGGAGAGGTGATTTAACAATTTCAGAGCATTTTTGAGGCCATGCCTTCAAGGAGTGTGGGATGCAATGTAGGGTGGGGAGGTGGGAGGAGAGCCCAGCGACTGATTCCAGCAATCCTGGAACCACCAACCTGTGTTTCAGCCTCCCTTTTCGAGGATTCCAGACAACTGCAGCAGCAGATGCTTTTTGGTTGCTAATGGAGATAGTGGAGTTAAATTTTTGGGGACAGGAGTCAAACTCCTCCTGTTTAAACAGCTCTGTGTTTAAGCAGTTGAAAGCAAAACCTGGCCCATCTTTTTGAGGGAGAACGCTATTCATTCACAGGACTTACTGAAAAGAGGACAGAAAGGCCAAAATGCAGCTCAGTGCTTCAAGGAAAAGAATGGAAAAATGACCACGGGATGCTGGGAAATGGGGGCTGACGGAAAGGAAAGGTTCTGCCAAATAATTTTGTCACACATGGAGCCTTCCTCCCTGCTAAGGTGTCAGGAGCTGTGGGAGACCGACAGTTCCTGTTCCTGCTTGGTCTCTGCACGTTTTGGGAAGAGCTCTGAGGCAGCTTGGATTTTATTAACACGCCCTGGGGAGACAGCATGCTCTCTGGATGCACTTCTGAGGAAGGTGGTTTTGAGGGAAACTCCAGACAACAAACAATTTATTTCTAATTTGTTCCTTATTCAGCGTTGGGTTTTTTTTTGTTGTTGTTGCTGTTTGGTTTCTTATCTTTTAAGTTGCTGAAACCTGAGAGGTGGCTGAACCCAGCTCAGGAGCAGCTGGAGCAGCAGCAAATGGTTCGCTGCATTTCCCCCCC
>VZRL01006727.1:93853-144255 GCA_013397895.1 Origma solitaria
TTTTTTCCCTTCCCCTTCTTCCCCCCCCTTCCTTTTCCCTGCTTTATTTCTTCTTTTTTTTTCTTTTCATTTCCTTTTCTCCCCTTTCCTCCTCCCTCCGTTTTCTGCCCCCCTTCCCCACCTTTCCCACTTTCCCTCCTTCCCCTTCTTTTTCCTCCCTTTATCCCCCTTTTCTTCCTCCTTCTCCTCTTTTCCACTTTTCTGGCCTTTCACCCTTTCCTCTTTCCCCCCCCTTTCCCTGTTTTCTCTTCTTCCCCTTGCCCCCTTTTTTCTCTCTTATCCCCTTCTGTCCCCTCTTGCCCCTTTTCAACCCCTTTTTCTCCATTCCCCCCTTTTTTCCTCCCTGCTCCTCTTCCCACCTTTTCCCCTTCCACTCCTTTTCCCCTCATTTCTCCCTTCACCCCTCCTCCTGCTTTCCCCCCTTTTCACCACTTTCTCCTCTCTCTCCCTCCTTTTTTCTACCCGTTTTACCCTTTTTTACCTTTCTTCCCTCTTTTTCTTTCCCCTCCTTTTTAATACTTTTTTTTCTCCCCCCCTACCCCTTCTGCCTTTTTTCTCCAAGGCTTCTCACCCCACTTCTCACTGCTGAGATCAGAAAGGAGCTGTTCCTGTCCTGCCCAAAATCTGAACAGGATTCTTTGTGTTTTGCTCTATTTTTTTTAATGTTTTGCTCTATTTTTGCTGGTGGCTGCCAGACTTCGCAGCTTTCCTGTGTCACAAGCAGAGCTGTTGAGCCCAGCCAGACTCTCCCGCCCGAGGCCATGCTTTTATTAACAGGTGGGGAAATGCCATCTTTCCCATCTTTTCCTTGCCGTCAGGTGCGTTATTGTACACAATTCCCGTCGCTAGCTTACACAAGGTGTGGTGTTGCAAGGTCTAAAACAAGAGGCACTTTCTCTGCGGCTTTGCTCCCCTCTGACAGCACCTGTGGCCGCTTTCCAGGGCCAGCCAGGTGTGATCTCCAGCCTTCCTGGCAATAGGAACCTTTCCTTGTGATTATTTTGCATGAGGAGGTGGGAGGATTGTGAATCCTTTCTGGAGTGGCAGAGGCTGGGGCTAAGCAGGGGAAGGAATCCACAAGGTTAGCTATGGAATCACAGAAGGGTTTGGGTGGGAAGGGACCTTAAAGACCACCTAGTTCTAATTCCTTGCCATGGACAGGGACACCTTCCACCATCCCAGGTTGCTCAGAGCCCCATCCAGCCTGGCCTGGAACGCTTCCAGGGATCCAGGGGCAGCCACAGCTTCTCTGGGCACCTGTGCCAGGGCTTCCGCAGCCTCACAGGGAAGGATTTCTTCCCAATATCCAATCTAAATCTCTTCTTTTTAGCATTGTGCCCATCCATGCTAGAGCTTTCCTCTGTTTCTGCCTGGTGCTAATGCTGCAGGGTCGCTTCAGCCTATCAAACAGCCTTTGCCTGTGGTGTGGGGTGAGGAAAGTCAGAAATGACAGGAATGTTTTGTTAAGACTTACTAATTTTATTTAGTTTGGTTCAAAATAGCGCTGTGACAAGGATCAGACTAAATTACACCCAGACACCACATTAAGGTAAGACCTAAAACTTGTTGCTTGTGGTGAGGGAAAAGTTTGCTGAGTTCTTTGAATTTGGGGATTTTAATCCTTTAGGTATGCCTGGATATGTACAATTCAGGAAGAAATCCTTTCCTGTGAGCCCTGGCACAGGTTTTCCAGGGAAGCTGTGGCTGCCCCTGGATCCCTGGAAGTGTTCCAGACCAGGCTGGATGGGGCTTGGGGCAGCCTGGGACAGTGGAAGATGTCCCTGCTTGTGGCAGAGGGTGGAATGGGACGAGCTTTAAGCTTTTCCAACCCAAACCATCCCTGGATTCTACGCTGAAATGAGCTGATTTTGGTTCATTTTGGAATTTACCTGCAGATGGACAAAGAAGTAAAAATCAGCGCCCGGAACTCCCCGCCTGGGATATTTCCCCACGGAAAATTGCATCATAAATTAATGACAAGCCATTGAAAGATGGCTCTAAAGAAATCCCTGCTGCTCTCAGCCTCCAGCAGCACAGCTAGCCAGGCTGTCAGGCTTCAGGCAGCGCTCGTCCCGAGTTTTCTTTGGCTGCTGGGGCACAAACCAGCCCCAGCAAAGAGAGGAGAACAGGCTCTGCTCTATGGCCAAGTGGGTGAAAGGCTGCGCTTGCTGCCCGGTGTAGCTTTAGCAGCACAAAGAGCTTGTGTGAGGGACATAAAAGCCCTGAGTTTAACCAGAGAGTCACGAGATGCAGGCAAAAAAGGTGAGGAGCATGAAAGGGAGAGAAGGACGGGAGAGCGGGCGCAGGAGTGGAAGAGTTTTTGCAGGGAGCATAAGTAGGAGGGACATGTCTGCCCTCCAGAAATCCATAAGCTAGTGGGTTAGTGAAGGATATCTTACTGGAATAGATTGGAATGGTGAAAAAAACAAGGAAAATTGGTGGTTCAGGTATCTTTACACTGTCTCATGCATTGGTTTAATGTAAAAGAAGTGGAAAGCACTTTAAAAATTACAATTTCTGTGTATGTTGTCTCATCCCTTTGGTGAGTTTTATGGAGGAGTTGGCAAGGTCTCATATAAGTTTCTTTTAATTTGGTTTTTAGAAGGGACTAGACTTTGACAGCAGCACCCAGACTGGCACCAGCAGGTGGAAATACCCTGTAGCTGTGCTGTAATCCTCAGGGGTGAAGGGAAAATCCTCCTTTTGCCCAGTTTATAAGTAGGAGATCCATCACTGGATGGCTCCATGGTGGGAAAAGGAGGCAGCAGGAGAGGGCAGTAAACAAGGGAAAGAGACAGAGCAGGTATGTGAAGGGGAAAAAGGCAGGAACTGAGGATATTGGGAGAAAAATGGAGTGAAAATCAGATTTAGCTGGATCTTTATACTTTTTGATACCTTTAATGGACTTTTGGATACCTTTTTCCTTTCTGCCAAGGAAAAATGCATGTAAGGAGAGAAAGGACCCTAGGTTTTCCCTGTCTTTCATGAGAGAGAAAGTCTGGGGAGCTCCGAACTTTAAAATAAATAATAAATTGAATAATAAATTCAAACACAGTGGGAAAGAGCTGGGCTGGGAATGGGGGGCTGGAGCCTGGAGCCTGAGGTAGGGGAGCTCAGTGATTAGGTGGGAAGGCTGTAGCAGGCCATGTATTTAAAACAAAATGCTACCAAAGATTTGCTTGAGACTTTTTACTCCAGATACTTTTTACTCTGACATATTCCACTTTTTTTCCTAGTCCTGAGAGCTGAGGAACTTTATGAGGGAAACAACCAGCAAAGGAACAGAAATCCCCATTGTGCAGCCACGGCTGGCAGGGATTCCACATTCTGCAGTGGATCTTGGGCTGCCCGTGGGATTATCAGGGTCAGGGCACAAACTGCTCTGCCTGCCAGGGCAGCAGAGGATGGAATCACACTCCAAAGGCAGCAGAGCCTGCATCAGGGCGGGAATAAGGAGAGAAATGCTCTGTTCTGATGCTGCTTTGCAGTGATTTCCACTGAAAATCCTACTGGTGTTCCCCTGTTATCATCAGATCCTTTCCTTTGTTTCCTTGCTTCCAAAAGTGTAAAACTCCAAAAAGTCAATGCCTCGCTCCCTCGGTTGCTAATCTGAATTTGTCTTCTGAAGGACAAAAAATAAACTTACTTTTATCTCATCCCTTACACAGGGTGAATCCCTGGGTGCTTTTTCTGGAAATATGTAAACTCCTCCCACATCTCAGTCTTTTTTGCATCTAAATTTTAACAGCCAGTTGAGTTGTTAGGGCAGAACACTATGCAAATATTCCCTGAAGTTACACTGTTCGTTGGGAAATAAAGAATTTACAGTGGGTATAAAGAGTTAGCAACACAAAGAAGAAGTTCTGGGTATAACACTAACTCATTTAGGCCAAGATATTCCAGTTTTCCAGCTCATTCCCAAATAGTACAACACGCATATGGGAGATATTTCAAGTTTCTCCCAATTCTATCCCCATTTAGATAAAAATCTGAATTTTAACAGTCAGTTGAGTTGTTAGGGCAGAGCACAATGCAAATATTCCTTGAAGTTACACTGCTTGTATGGAAAATCAAGAATTTACTGTGGGCATAAAGAGTTAGCAACACAAACAAAAAGTTCTGGGTACAACACTAGCTCATTTAAGCCAAGTTATTCCAGCTCATTCCCAATAGTACAACAAGAATATGGGAGATATTTCAAGTTTCTCCCCACTCTGCTGGTGTTACACAGATCCTTGCAGTGGATCCCAAGCCTGGTGTAGGAGTAGTGTTACAGGGAGCTGTCAGGAGCTTCAAGCTCTTCCCTGGTAGTAACACAATGATTAAATTAGTGGTTTCCTGCTGCATTTGCTTCATCAGCGTGGCTGTTTTAATTGCGTTGATGACAGAACCTTGTAAATCATGCCACCACAATTCCCCCGTGCCTGGAATCTTCAGCTTTTTTTAGGTTGAACCAAAGCCAAGAACTGAGTCTTCTTTTAGACGCTGCCCTTTTAAACTGTTTTTCAGCATTTGTTAGTTTTCCTTTATTTTTTTTTTCTCTGTGGTTTCAGACCTCACCATCCATCATTGTAACTCATTTTTTTTCTAAAAGAAGAAAGGCTTCCATCCTTTCAGTCCATCTCGCTGTTTCCCTGATACCTAGTTTGGTCACCAGATGCCCAAATATTTAGTGATCCCTCACTTGGGTGTTTTAAAGTAAGTTCCAGCCAAATCATGGTAATGAAACAAGGAATTTTAATATATTTTCTCCAAATTCTGGTGATCCCCAGCCATCTAAGATCGAACCAAAGAGCATCTCTTCCCTCCCCTCAGATTTTTGGTGGTTCCTGGTAGCCTGGGGAGCTGGGTCACAGAGAGATGGTGACAGCAGGTATGGAGATGGAAGCAGTGAAGGTAAAAAAAAGGAGTCAGGGCACTGAAGGACATGTTTTACCTGATTAATTTTTTTCCGGCAGGGATTGATGCCAGGAGTCCCAGCTGGATGTGGGATGCTGGTGAGCCTATAACAGCAGCTGTTTTTTTCCCTGGCGGCTTTTATGACAAAGATCCCATTCTTGTCTCTGAGACGCCCTTTGAGATCCCGAGTGTGGTGAGGGTAGGGGAAAAAAGCACTGCTGGCAACTGGCAGGACACAGAAACCTTCACTGCTTAGGGATGGGTGATTCCAGGAGCCTCCCGGGCTTATCTTGGATCATCTGCTGAGCAGGGAACAACCACAGCCAGGGATTTTATGTCAGAAGGAGCTTGGAAGGGAATTCCGAGGGCTGTCGTAAGATTTGTCTGGGGAAATGTGTTAAAAAGGTGTTAACATCCCTTGTAGCTGCCGAAGCCAGAGGAGGCATAGGAGGGGAAGAAGAGTGGATTTTATCAAGTTTAGTGGTGCTTTTTTGCCTGTTAAGATCTCTTAAAACAAGTTTCCAAAGGTTTAACTTGTGTAGGAAGATGGAATTTATTTGCTTTTAATGTAGTGTATAGGGAAAACTGATCTCTGTGTGTCACCCACATTCATGATAGAAGGTTGTAAATATCAACTAAATTTAAGAAAAATATTCTGTTGTGCAATAGATAATGGGGGAGGAAATGGATTTTGAAATAATTACTGCATTTTTCTGAGTCTAATTGTTACATTTTAAAAGAGGCTAAAATTTATTGATGTTTATTAATATGAATTGCTGAAGGGAGGGAAATAAAAACATTCGATCCAGTGTTTTTGCAGGCACAGAATTCCGAGATGTGATGTAGCCATCAGGTGATGCTCGGAACGTGAGGGGATGCAGCCTGGTGGCTCTTTGTTTCTATGGTTACCTTCAACTGGAATTGCTGTAACTAGGTCAGATTGGAAGGTGTGAATGGAAACAAAGAAATCCAGAATCAATAACGAGGGCTCAGGGAGAAGGCTGGCGCTTACTATGGAAAGGGAGACGAGTGTGGGGAGAGGAATTTTAATTTGTAACTCGTGTGGACCAAGTCCCACACAGATAGATTGGTCTTTTTTAGGATCGCTCACTCTCCCAGCGTTATTCAACGGTCTGTTGTCTGAAAAATCATCGGCAGGGTTTTGATTTACCTGTGGCAACACCTTCCCTCCCTCTGGCTGCACATCCAGGCATGAGCAGCCAAAGGAGCCCTAGGAAGAGGCTGAGGGAGCTGGAGGGGAGAGGCAGAACGGACGGGAGACAGGGAGGGATCTGCTGGAAAGGGGAAGCAAAACCAAGGGCAGGGAAGTTAAGTGATCTTCAGCCCAGAAATAAGGAGAAACAGGTTGTAAAAGTGGTTCCAAAGGAGGAACTTAAGCGTGGGAAAGGGAAAGTCCCTGGAAGGGCAGTGGAGCCAGGTGGGGGTTGGTCTCTTCCCCCAGGCGACAAGCGCCAGGACGAGAGGAAATGGCTTCAAGTTGTGCCAGGGGGAGGTTGACGCTGGATATGAGGGAAAATTGTTGTCAAGGCTTGGCAAGTCTTGAGTGGAGTCACCAGAGGGATGATCTGGAGGGATTTAAAAGCCGCGTGAATGTGGCACTTGGGCACATCTTCTCCGCGGTGCCCAGCAAGAGGACAAGGAGCGATGGCCGTAAAATGAAACACCAGAAGGGTCACCTCGACGTGAGGAAGAACTTTGTTATGCAGAGGGCGGCAGAGCTCTGGGAGAGGCTGCTCAGGGACCTCAGGGAAGGTGTGGAGTCTCCCCCTCTGGAGTCTCCAAACCCACCCGGACGCATTCCTGTGCCACCTGCTCCAGGTGGCCTTGGTGAGGGGCAAGTCTTGGCAGGGGCTCGGGCTGGGTGATCTCCAGAGGATCCTTCCAAGCCGAACGATCCCGTGACTCTGTGACTGACGGGCCTGGGGGACTCGCTGCTCTCGGAGGGCTTTTCCAAACGCGGTGACTCCGGGAACGCTCCCAGCCCGCCCAGCCCGTGCCGGGCTGCCCATCCCGAATCCCGCGGCATCCCGACCGCCCCTCGCCGGCCCCGGGGGCGGGCGCACGGCGAGCGCAGCCCAGTGGGCGGGGGGGACCGGGGTGGGACCGGGCTGGGCGTGGGGGCCCCGGGGAGGCGGAGCGGGGCCGGGCCGAGCCGAGCCGAGCCCGGGCGAGGCGATGCCGGCCATGGAGGGCTCGGAGCCCGGCCGGGGGGCGATGCGGCTCTTCACCTGGGACGAGATCGGGCAGCGGAACGGGAGGGGGCCGGCGCCGCAGGAGCGCTGGCTGGTGATCGACAGGAAGGTGTACGACATCAGCCACTTCTGCCGGAGGCACCCGGGGGGCTCCCGGGTCATCAGCCACTACGCCGGGCAGGACGCCACGGTGAGCGGCCGGGCTGCGGCCCCGGCAGGGAGGGAGGGAGGGATGGAGGAGGGCTGAGCGCGGAGGAGGATCCCCGGGGACGGGAGCACGGCAGGGAGCTGGCGTGGGGCACGCGTGGGCACTGGGCTGTACACAGCGCGTAGCCGGGGCTGTGTGCCGAGCGCACAGAGCGCACGCTCCGCCGCGATGCTCGGGGGGTGTTGTTGCGAGGAAGCGTCGCTGGAGGAATGGCTAAAACCGCGTCTGCCCCCCAGAGCGCTCGGTGGTTTTTGCTCGCGCAAGAATATCAGATGTTCCGACACACGCGTGTGGCACACGCGGGTGTCGCCGTGGCAGAGCTGTTGTTCGCCGGTGCTCGGACGCCTTCGCCCTCCTCGAACTTCCCGAGATGGCACTAGTGCAGGAGATCACTGAAAGTCGTATTTCGGTCATGAAAAAGAAATGAATCATTGGTGTCTGAGTGCCAGCAGCTGTTGCAGAGTGGAGTAAATGCTGTTGGAGTTGGGTGTGGGGTGGCTTTGCCAGTGTTGGTTCCTTCCTTTGTCTGCTCGTGTCTTTTCCGTGAATTTCTCCAAATGCGTGTGTTTGGACCCAAGGGCGGGTATAGGGTGTGAATCCACCTCTAGGATGGTTTTGATGGACTTATGTTTCAGTCAGGATGGAACTCGAGATCTCCACATGAAGATCCCGCCGTATGAATATCATTTAAAGCCAAAAATAAGAAGTGAATTTGCAGCATTTCATGAGGGCAGGGTGCACGTGTGCATTTTCAAAGCCCCGACACTGGGACAAGTTGCCCAGAGAGCTGGTGGAGCCCCATCCCTGGAAGTGTTCCAGGCCGGGTTGGATGGAGATTGGAGCAACCCCGGCTCTAAGAGCTTTGAGATGAGCTTTGAAGGGCCTTTCCCACCCAAACATTCTGGGTTTCTGTGACCAGAAAAGGGTCAGCACATGGCTGGATGGTGGGATTGCAGCCAGCTGCATTCTTTAGGTGATGATATCAGTGCCACTGCTGGGTGCAGTTGAACTGCTGACTGCTCAGAAACCCCTGCCAAGTTTTATTTTCCAGTGGTTTTGTCCCTGGGGGTGAAAAGAATGAGACTCCTCAAAACCAGGGAAAAACGGGTTGTAAAAGGAAGAACTCTTCTTGTTTGCTGTTCTGATTTCTAGAAGGTGCAGTCGGCCATCCCCTAACCTCTGGTCGGGATTGCACTCCCAGGTTTTATGGCCTCCATGGAAAGGATTGGTCTAAATGTGTGGTACCATCCTCCCCCGCTCTGCCCATGTACTCCTCCCCATTGTTTTTTCCCCTTTTCCAATGAAAAAATGCAAATGTTGGTTCCCCTCTCTCTTCCCCTCCTTTATTCAGTGACCCTGAGCAGGGAGGATGCTAAAGCCGATCCAGAGCTGGCAACATCAGTCAGTTTTTAAACCCCTTTCCTGACTAGAGATCTTTTAAAAGCACATTTGATTTTAAAAGCACACAATGATGGCCTGGTAATTATAGTGATCAACAATACATGGTGCAGGAATCTTACAAAGTGATACCCAGCAAGCAAATATTTAAAAACACAGAAAATGTAAAAAACCCACATCCTTAGGCTGAGGGAGATTGTAAATATATGCTAGTTTGGGCACCAGGAGAGAAATATGGAAAAAGAGGTAAATGGGAGATCAGGAATTAGATGTCAAAGTGCTATGCGTGCTCAGAGGATTTGTAATTTAAATATAGGGATAGAATCTGCAGTGATAACAGCCACTAGTGATTTTTTTTTTCACCTGGTTGCCATGGAGATTGACACTACATTTAAATAATAAAAGTTACTAATTTCCCTAACAGGGATCTTTTGGATGGTCCAGCATTTCATGGAATACATTTCTATTGCTGCCACCTGAATGATGTTTTTTCTTCATGCTGTTCCTATGTCTGTGTTTCAGGATCCTTTCATTGCCTTTCACCTCGACAAGGCACTGGTGAGAAAGTACATGAGCCCTCTCCTGATTGGGGAACTGGCACCAGATCAGCCCAGCTTTGAGCCCAGCAAGAATGTGAGTGTCTTAAAAACTTGGAATTTGGGTTGAAATTGTGCTGTTTAACTTCTCCTACTGGCAGGTAGAATTCCCTGTACGTAACATCTCCTGGAATCACTGTTGGCTGAAGCATCATTTAGTGTCATTTTTTGTAGTTTTAGCAAAGATTTGTCTCAGGGTGACTCTCAGCTTTCCCCCTTTTCATCCCTGAGAGGGGAAAACCACACTCCTCTTTGTGTTCCTGAGGTATTTTCCAACCAGTGGATGATTTTGAGTGTCCCCACAGAAAAAACTGGTGGAGGATTTCCGTGAGCTCCGTGCGACTGTGGAGAAGATGGGCCTTCTCCAGCCCAACCACGCCTTTTTCATCCTCTATCTCTGTCACATCCTGGTGCTGGATGTCGCAGCCTGGCTCATCATTTGGTATTTTGGAGCGTCCTTGGTGCCTTTCCTCCTCTCTGCGGTGCTTCTGGGCACTGTCCAGGTGAGCAGCTAGACAAAATAAGCCCCCCAACAAGCCAAATTTGAGACGTGGGTGCTTGTTGCAGTAAGCAGGGGAGAAATCCCGTCATCGTGGACTTCCCAAATCCCGCTTCTCTCTGGATTCCACCAAAAGGGCAAAACTACACACGCTGCTGTGGCTTTGCCTTGCGTTTTCCTCCCCGTGTTCCATCAAAGCCTTCCTTCTTCCAGCCCTCCCGAGCTCGGGCAGTGCCAGAGCTCCGAGGCTGTGTGCCGGGGCCAAGCCACCGTGTTCCCATGGGAACTTGCAGGGAGTTAGAGGAGAGGGCAGAGCGCCTCTCAAAGCCCCAGCTATTCCTCCCGTGGCCAGCTGATCCCCTTGGAATTACAAGTACTCGGAGAAGGCAGCAGCAAGCTGTTCCTTAAAGGAGACTTTGTTGCCGATTTCAGAGCAGTTTTGTGAGGGAATAAATGCTGGTTCTCAGCTCCATGGCTGGTTTTTTTCCCATGGCTTTTTTTTTTCCTTCCTCATGAAAACAACTGTCCAGGACTAAGAGTCATTAGCCAGAGTCTGGAGTTCACTGGTTTGTAGTGGAAAAAGAGAGTTTGGATCAGGTCCTGGCAGTGGAAGCGCCCTTGCTATCCAGGGATACGTTGTGAGGAGCGTGGGAGTGGGAGAAGAAAGCCCTTTTCAGACACAGACCCTCCTAACAGTTCTTTCTCCCCAGCAACGCTGTTGTTTTCTTAATTCCAGGCCCAGGCTGGCTGGCTCCAGCATGATTTTGGACACCTGTCAGTCTTCAGCAAGTCCAAGTGGAACCACTGGGTGCACAAATTCGTCATCGGCCATCTGAAGGTGGGCTCTGGGTGTGGGGAAGGACTGCCAGGGCCTTAAACAAATCCCAGGATAAGGAGAGAACTAAGGGCAGAAGCTCCATCTTCTTTAGAGCATTTTCTTCTCCTTCCTCCCCACAGGGAGCCCCAGCCAGTTGGTGGAATCACCTCCACTTCCAGCACCACGCCAAACCCAACTGCTTCCGCAAGGATCCTGATGTCAACATGCACCCCTTGTTCTTTGCTTTGGGGAAAACCCTCTCTGTGGAGGTGAGACCTGAGGGAAGTTGGGAGATGACAGAAGGAGGGTTCAAGTTAGGGAAGCTGCGGAGAGCTTGGAGACTGGACACCAATTAGTTTGATTTTATATAGTGCTGCTTTGCCTTCCACTAGTCCCTAACATTCCTCAGTAATATTCCAGTAATTCTGAGATCTTCTTCAAGTTTCACTCAAAGTTATTTTCACAGTGTTGGAAGATAAGAATGAAATATTTGCCATGATTACAAGTTCCTATTTCCCCTGATGAGAGACTTGCAGCTTTATGAAGATCAGAATTACAAGTCGTTCTCTTTCACCAAGATCAGTGTGACTAATTGTAGTGATCTGGGGATGGAAGCAGCAGATGACAAGCCAGGGCTGTCTGGAACTTTTACAATTCCTGATCTAAGAAGCTATTTTGGTGGTCTCAGCCTGGCAGTGGGTGTCAGAGTGGCTCCCATCTGGAGTCCAGCTCTATTCCTGGTACAGTTCTGAAGTTAATTGCATGGCTTTAGCATTTGCTGGTCCTTTAAAAAAAGTTACGTAAATTCACAGTGTCACTTTTGATTTGCATGGAATTAAGGGATGGGCTATTGGGAATTAGTTTGAACATGCACAGGGGTACAGTGGCACTCCTCAAGGAAACCAGTGGCATGATCTGTTGTGTTTATACAGCACACACTGAAAAATGAGCAGCCTCAGAAGGAGGATAATCTATTCATCCTCACTCCCATGGATGCAGTTTCATGTCTAGATGCTCATTTCTCTGCTTTCCAGACTAATTGCAAGGAGGTGGGAGTTCCACACACTGTCATCTTCATTAACAGTATCATAACAGTACCGTAGCTTGGGGTTTTTTTTACTTCTGAAGCTCTGCTTCGTCAGCAGACTATTTGTGTGGGTTTCAATTTCAGTATTTTTAGGCAACTTGTGCCCTCTGTAGGGGCAGAGCTTCCTGTGCAGGTCACTGTGTGTGTGCAAGGCACTGCCCCGCCCCTTGTGTACCCAGGGCTGGGTGAAAACTCATCCAGGGTGAGGCTCCAGGGGATGGTGGATGCTGGCTTGGTTGGACAGGACATCTCCTGGAAGTTTAGGAGTGTCGTGGCCTGAGTAATTTGTGTATTTTAACAGCTTGGTGTGCAGAAGAAGAAATTCATGCCTTACAACCACCAGCACAAGTACTTCTTCATCAGTGAGTAACCTCCCCCTGTGCAGTTCCACGGAAAGCAGTCACTCTGCCCCTTGCTTTCCCATCCCATCCCATGGATCCCATCCCATCCCATGGATCCCATCCCATGGATCCCATCCCATGGATCCCATCCCATCCCATCCCATCCCATCCCATCCCATCCCATCCCATGAATCCCATCCCATCCCATCCCATGGATTCCATCCCATCCCATGGATCCCATCCTATCCCATCCCCTCCTGCTGGGATAACCCATGCCTGTGTTTGTCCCTCCAGTCGGTCCCCCGGCACTGGTGCCGCTGTACTTCCAGTGGTACATCTTCTACTTTGCCGTGCAGCGGAAGCAGTGGGTGGTGAGTCAGCGCCAGGGAGCCAGGGGGGAACATTTCCTGGATTTGGGAATGAATTCCAGTGCCAGATTTACTGGGAGGAGCTCTGGAGTTATGTGTGTCTGCAGCGAAGGAACTGAGTATAGGATTTGGGAAATGATGTTTGTCAAAGGGGGATCTTCCACACAGCCTTTCGCTGTGAAAGATCCATGAGGTAACAAAAGATGTTCTCTGGTGTTATGGGGTTTGGTTTTCTCACTGAAAAGGTTCCTTTTTAGATCCAGAGGAAAATGTGGTGCTTTAGAGCATGTCCTCTGCTGGTCTCATGGAACCGGGATAATTCCTGAGCACGGGAATGGCTGGTTGCTTTGTGATGAGACTGGGGAGGAAAAACGGATCAGTAAAAGATGTTATGGGAGGTTTTAAAGGGAGTGATGGTAAATTCAGAGGCCTGAAGTCCTTCCTTTTAATGACATTTTCCCTGTCCCCTGCACTGCAGGACCTGGCCTGGATGCTGTCCTTCTACATCCGATTCTTCCTCACCTACTTGCCCTTCCTGGGCGTGAAGGGAACCCTGGGGCTCCATCTGTTAGTCAGGTATCATCCAACTTGTAACTCTGACATTTTCTTTACCCACTTTATTATTATCAATCCTTTGTGTCAGCTTTTCTGATTATTTTTCTCATCACTCGCTGTTCTTCTCTCTCCTGATCCTTTCAGTGGGACAGGGGTGGTTTCCTATCATCTGCAGGAGGTGGAAGTTGAGTGTTGGTCTGATCTGATCAGATGTTTGGGGTTCCTGGTGTTCATTTTGCCACGCAACAAGGAGCTGGTGTGTGCACAAGTGTTTTGTACTGACTTGTCACATCATGGGTGTACGATCTGTGGTGGTTCTCTGTGTTTGCACAGGTTTATAGAGAGCAACTGGTTTGTCTGGGTCACACAAATGAATCACATCCCCATGCACATCGATTATGATAAGAATGTGGACTGGTTCTCTACCCAGGTGAGACCTTATTTATGGAGCTCTGTGACAGTTCTGGTCACATAAAGTCCTTCAGTCTCAGCCTGGCCACTTCGTGTTGGCTGGAAATAGCTCCTGGAGCTGTTGTGCCCAGCCAGAATTCTTGTAGGGATGAGAAATCTGTGTTTGAGAAGGGGCATTGCTAAAATAATACTTAAAACAAGACTTTTTTTTGGTTTTTTTTTCCTCTCAGCTCCAGGCAACTTGCAATGTTCATCAGTCCTTCTTCAATGACTGGTTCAGCGGCCACCTGAACTTCCAGATCGAGCACCAGTGAGTGGAAACAGGGGCTGGGAATAATTCCAGGGAGTGCTAGTTCCACCAGGGCTGAGGACCCTGCAAGCTCCCTCTGAGAGCTGATAAAAGAACCAAAGATAATGCGGTGCTCTTTGTGTGGGGACGGAACGGGAGCTCCAAAAAGAAAATTTTTGGAGCACCGGTGAGCACCAGCGCCACTTCAGATCTGAGAGTGACCATTGCAGAGCCCCGGGGGAGGTTGGGGCAGTCCCAGAGGGGCAGGAATTCCATGGGGTGGTGACAGATGCCATGGAAGCACCATCTCCCTTTTCCCACAGCCTTTTCCCTACAATGCCACGGCACAACTACTGGAAGGTGGCCCCTCTGGTGAAGTCCCTGTGTGCCAAGCATGGCATTGAGTACCAGTGCAAGCCTCTGCTCACGGCCTTCGCAGACATCGTGCAGTGAGTATCGATCCACTGCGTTCCCGAGTCGAGGGTTTCCCAGTGGTGTGGGAAAATGGGAGGGACGTGGAAGGGGAGGGACAGCCTCTAAAGGTCCCTTCCGACCCAAACCGTTCCGTGATCTCCTTTGCTTCATCTGTAGAGGGGAATTCTCCCCACGAGGCTCTGGATGGATCATGGGGTTCATTGTCTTGTTTCTGAGGAAGTGTGGTTCTTTCTTGGCAGCTCTTTGAAAGATTCAGGGGAGCTTTGGCTCGATGCCTATCTACATAAATAAGCAGCAGTGGATCTCTGCAGAATTCCCCAGCCTTGCTGCCTCCAGTGGTGGTCATCCTGAAGATCCTGCACTGAGGAGAGCTGGCTAAGCCAGAGGTGGGGAGGTGGTGCCGCTTAATTCCATGGATGAATGTAATTAATACGATTTTTTTTCTTTTTTTTTTTTGTTGTTTTTTTAAAGATGTGCTCTTAGGTTTTTTTTTTTTTCTTGTGCTTCTTTCATTCCTCTTCTCTGGTGCTGAGTTCTTGGGAAAAGCTGGATGGAGGAGGCTGTGTCCCACCGAGCTGGGACGAGCTTTAGGACTGGGAACAGATTCCTTTCCATCTGCTGATCCTTCATTTGCTGAGTATATAGGAGGGAAGTTTCTAACCTAACATAGGCTTTTTGGGGTGGCTCTTGTTGTGGGTGCAGTAAGAAAGGTGAGACAGCATGAAATCAAGGAATGTGGGAGTTAGGGAGATGTGGAAGCTTCTAGGGAATGGGGTAGGTTCAGTATTTTCAAATCCCTATTTGAAATAGGGAGCCCCCAGAGCAGTCTCTGTATATGTGGTTGAGATGGAGGAGGTGCTGGCAGCAGTTCTTTAGGAATAGGATTCAATTAGACCCTTAATTGAGATAGGGAAACAGGAAAGTGGAAACTTTCCCACGTGCCCTATTCTGTGGAAATACTGCTCTCCACATCTCCTCTGGAAGCCTCTGGGTTATTTGTCCACTGGTGACTTCCCATGGGGGATCTGCAAGGGGTTTCCACTGTGCCAGATTTCGGAGTGTTATGAATCCATTACTGAGAGTCAGAAGAGAGAAAAATCTGTCACATCCATACTTGGGATCCCTACAAGGGTGACTAAGGAAGCAAAAGCGTCCCAGGCCTGGTTGGATGGAGCTTGGAGCAACCTGGTTTGGTGGGATACAATAAACCATGGCAGGAGTGGAATGAGCTGAGCTTTGAGGTCCCTTCCAACCCAAACCATTCTACAGTGATTCTGTGTGAAGAGTGATCATAATAACAGGTGATCACTCTGTGATTGCCTGAAGCTTTGGGGTTTTTTATTTGTTAAAAGGGGAGAATTCCTGGCTCCTGGCCCATGCAGAATGAGGTATTCCTGCCTGAGCTGCAGACAAATCTAAGGACTTTAGGAAGGCTTTGGGGATCAGACTGCTGTTTTAAAGTGTTTTACTTTTCATTCAGCTGCATATCCACAGGCACACCTCAGCCAGAACATTGCTGGTCTCCCTCTCTTGGATGAGGTGCCTTCCAAACATACCGCAAGGAGGGGACGTGTCCTGTGAGATTTATTGGAATAGCCTTACTGCCTGTCCTGGGGTCTTTCCATTTACTGCCCCCATGTTACAGGTGCTAAATCAGGATCTGCCACATCACTAAGGAAGATGCTCCACCACCCTGTGCCCCCAGGGACTGGTGGATTAGTATCCAGAAAGGATGGGTTGATTTTGAGGAATTTTTTTCCAATCAACATTCAAAATGAGGGTGACGTGTTGAGGGAATGGAAGAAATGCATCTTCCCAGGCCAAGAGTGTTGTTAAGCAGAGGATAAAATTGTAGTGGGAATAATAAAATAATCATTAAATACCTGTTGATTAGGACCATAAAGAAGATGGGCCTTAGTTATTGTTTTACCTTGGTTTTTTCCTGCTCCATTTCTTTCCCTCTTATTACAACTGTGGATGGAGGAAAATCTATTAATAAAATTCCTTATCTTACCAATTTTTGCTGTTATCAGAGTAAAATATGTCTGTGCAAGAGGCTTCACACTGTAAAAGGGGGAACAAATGCCCCTCCACAGCTGCAGAGAGAGACCTGTTGTAAATCTCTTTTTCCAGAATATGTTTCTCCTGTGTTTTCTCTGCCACAATGAAGAGGAAACATCCACAATACAATAAACCAAAATTCCTGGATAACCAGGAAAAATAACACAGATGAGCAATCCTGAAGGGTGACTGAAAGGGGATCTGAATCAGCGTAACCAGATCTGCATGTGCTGAGTTTGCTGGAAGTTTTCCAGGCTCAAGAATAGTTCTCCAGAGAGTTTTCCAGACTCCAGAAATACACCGAAATACACCGTTCTGGGACGAGACCAGCCCCAAATTTGCCATCTAGTGGCTACCCTCTAGCCTTAAAAGTGGAACCTGAACATTGTGGAATAGCCACAGGGTGGCAGTCAGACATCAAAAGGGAAGGACATCCCAGAGGATCAGAAAGGAAGGATCAGATCTTGAGAGAGACTTGGCAAGGGCATGGAGTGACAGGACGAGGGGAAATGGCTTCAGACTGAAAGGAGGGAGGTTCAGATGGGGTATCAGGAGGAAATTCTTCCCTGTGAGGGTAGTGAAGCCCTGGCACAGGTTGCCAAGGGAAGCTGTGGCTGCCCCTGGATCCCTGGAAGTGTCCAAGGCCAGCTTGGAGCAGCCTGGGATGGTGGAAGGTGTCCCTGCCCATGGCAGGGTGAAGAGAATGTAGTTCCTGAAGGTGTCAGAGGTTCCTAAGGCTTTGAAGATTATCCAGTGAAGTGGAATATCATTGGACAAAGAGGTGGCTCCAAACTGGCATAAATCACTTTTTCCGAATCAGGGAGGAACATCTTCAGCAATGGAGCAGCTGGAATTACAAAAATGTCCGGGAGATGTTCAGTCATCCAACTTGTAACTCCGACATTTTCTTGACACAGTTTATATCAGTCCTTTGTGTCAGCTTTTCTGATTATTTTTCTCATCACTTGCTGTTCTCTCTCCTGCTCCTTTCAGTGGGTGATGGGGCAACTGAGAGAGGAAAACACTGTAGTTTTCCCATTCCTGACACCCACTCTTTTGGACTCGTTAATGGTGAGGATTTGCGGTCCTTGCCCAACTTGTGGATGTGTTTGCATCCCTTACCTTGAATTCCTGAAGAGGGGATTGGTGTTCTTTATGGAATTGTGCTGATCTTTAGAAAAGAAGGAGAAATCAAGATGACTGTAGATCCACACAGGATGGCTAATGAATGCAGCCAAGTCCCTCATAAATGGAAGGATTTGCTGCTTCCCAAGATTCTTTTATAAGGAATAGAAAGAGACTTCCTAACAGGTCAGGTGAAGGGGATGAGTGTAGTAATGCAACCCTGCTCATGGGTGGGAAAGAAAGAGGATTACATTACACTGCAAATCTGTGATTTGCATCTTCTGCAGGGACAGGTATTAAGTGTTCAGAAAATGGGGAGCAATTTCCACCAAGAAAAGTTTTGAAACGGCAACAAGAAACAATACACCCATGACAGATTATATGAAATGCTGGTTTATGATGCTGCCCCTCAGGCAAAATTTCCAAAGGTCTGACTGATCCATAGTAATCTCCCTTGGCTTTGCTCACAAGAAGCAGCCTGGCTTTTTGATTTTTGCAGCTCATCATTTAGGCTCTTGTGAGTTCAGTGATCTTTTTTGTGATCATAAAATGAGAAGTTTTATAGCGGAGAGTGCTTCAATCTGTCAGTAATAAAGAAATATTCAGCAGCTGAAGTGTGGATCGATACCAGTTCAAGACATAGCGTAAGTGCAAATTCTTACCACCAGGGTTAATTAGCCCAATTAGCAGGATCACTGATGGATTGTCCTCTAAGGGAAATAGCAAAATTCAAGGATAATTCAATTTTATTGGAGATGATGCCTTGTAAAATGTTTGCTTTGACTCGGGAAGAGATGAGGGCAGTCCTGTGGGCTGTATTATCCTAATTAGGTCACCTCCTGCATAATGGACCTTTTGGGATGAACACTAAACCACCATTTAGGTGCAGACCCAGATGGAATGATAACTTCTGCTGGCAAGAAAGGATGCCAATGTTCTAACAAGTGAGCCTGAATTCCTTTCCAGGATCATCTCCCAATAGGTTAGGAAAAAGAAACAAGGTGAGGTAAGAAATGCTGGATGTTGCCCAAGTAAAATAAAAGGTGAATGGAGATGCTGCAATGAGCTCAGATTTTGACATTTTCTTTGTTTTATTCCCTCTTCTCCCCTCACCCAAGAGGAAGATCAGAAACGTGTGAGACTAGAAAGCCACAAATATTTCTGTCTTCAGCAAATATTCCAAAGTTACCAAAATAAAGGAGTAAGTATAAACCTGGGGGACTTAGATCCCTAGCAAAGAGGGGAGAAACAAACTCATGGGAGCATTTTGGAGGGATGAGGGACAACCTGTGAGGCAGATTGGGAATATAAAGAATAGTGAAAAGGTCATGGAACTACGTGTAGGAGTTGCTGAAATGTCAAACAAAAATTAAATTTTGCCAAAGAAAACAAGTAGCAAAACACAGAAACGATGAGCAGTGCCCTTGTGGGCAGGGTAGGATGTTTAAGGGTAGAAGTTTAAGGGTAAGGGACATCCCTGAGGCAAAATGTTTATGTCACCCCAAGAATATACCCCAAAACACGTTTGAGCAAGGACAGAGGCAGATGGTGAAGGCCAGGGAAGGAATTATGGCCAAATATTGTGGCTGTGGCACATTTATTGCAGAGCCTGGAAGGCGGCCCAAGGCTCCCAGGAAGGCTGGACAGAGGAAGGTGCTCCGTGTGTAAGCCCTGGAACCACCGTGGGTGTTTTAATCCTGGCTTAGGCCACTTTGTTCCTAATTAAGGTTGCGCAAGCCACGTAGTAAAGCAAATTTTCAAACATGGGCACCTTCTGTAGAGCTTTTCTTCTGCGGATGCCCAATTTCAGGCAGTCAGAGCATTCAGAAGTTTGGAAGGAGAGGGTGCCCTGCACTGGGCACAGAAAATGCAATAGAAATGCTGCCTGGTCTGAAAAAAACTCCAAACATACAACAGTGAAAAAGCAAAATGGGTTTGTTACAGGAATTTAACAATTTTATCTTGGAACATGTTGTGTCTTATTCTTTGTAACAATAAAGAGCACTTGGAAGAGGAGAATTACAGAATTTATAGTTTTAGATCAGCTTAATTTAGATCTTAAAACTGCAGAAGAGCCCCCGGAATTCTGACTTTCATGAAGATGAAGGCTGCAAAGGGTTTATTTTATTGGAACTGCAAAAAAACTTTTATATTATGTGTCTTAATGCAATTTATTGTTCTGTGGGGAGGTTTAGATGAGAAGGCTCGCAGTGCTTATTACAGAGCCTAATTTTAGCCCTCATTCTAATTAATATGGCATTCATCTTGGGTTTTTATTGTTTACCCATAAAATGTAACCCAAAGCTGGGAGAGAAAGTGTGGCATTTCACAGGTGGTTTTTCCTCTTTTGCAAAGGTTGTAAAGATTGCTTTCACAGAGGAGAACAACCTGTGTTAATTTACTGTTGATATCTGGACTAAGGAATAAAATAAAATTAATAAAGATTTTGAATATCTGAGCAAACTAAGCCCCTCAAGGCAGGGTCTCCACTGCAAACTTGACTTTGTAAAAAAACCCCTTGGTTTTGCTTTGGGTTTCCCTTCCCATTTCATGGGACATGGTATTCCTGATAAGGAGCTTCATCTGAGATGCAGGGTGGTGTCTCATTAACCCAGAATATACTAAAAAACGGCAAAACCTGGTGCTCTTCTCCTCCTGACTGACATGGTGTCTTTTAACATTCTTATCAAGCAATCGATTACTGGATTTTTTTATTTTTTCTTTTCCAAAACAAAATTTTGCCAACTGCGAAAGGTCTTGTCTCTGAAAAAGATTGAGAGGATCTTTCTGAATGCAGCCTTTTCCTGAATTACAGATTCCCCGTTCAGTTTTCTGTTGGAAATTACCTAGTTTTAACTCTTTCTGTTTCCTGGCTGTGTTCGGGAAGAGGCAAATCGCAGTCACAGAAAAGGGAGCCTTGAATGAGAGTCCATGAAATCCAGAAAGAAAAAGAGGCTCTATCCACAGGAAGCTGTGTGGTGACTGTGGATGGATGCAGGTGAGTTCCCTGGAGCCCCTGTAGGGCAGAGCATCCCTGAGCCCTCCACAGAGGGCTCAGTGTCCTGTGAACTCCATTCCAGAGTCGCTTGAGACAAACTATTCACAGTAAAGTCATTTTACAGAAATGAATGGCACTTTCTCCTGATGCAGAGGCATTTCGGATCATCTCTGCTTTGATCAAAGATGCTATTCCATGGCTCCAGAGCAGCCAGGGCAGGGCACAGAGACTCAGTTCTGCTTCCAGAGGGAAGTGCAGGTGTACTTGTAGATGCTCATCCAAGGTCATGCTTTTCCAACTCTCTCCACTGTTGACATCTAATTCTGGAGACCTGTGAAACCCACAGCTGTCTGTCTGTCTTCTGTCTAACAACTCTGGTGAAACTCTGTATTTCATAAAATAGAGATTCTCCACCCAGTTTTGCCCAGGGAGGTGTTCCCACTTGGGAGACTCCATGAAAACACTAAAAAAAATCCTGTAAAACAAAATCATTCAGAACTTAAAGATCTTCTCCGGAAAGGAAGATTTTCTTAGAAATGTGATCATAGCATCACAAATGCTGGAAAAACCTCTAAGATCATCAAGTCCAACCACATCCAAGATTCTCTGGAGTATCTCAGATTTATTTCTGGACCATTTATCTCCGGCGGATTAAGCGTAAGCTGCGAACATTTACGTGCCGGGGGATAAAAGCGTTGATGCAGCAACCGCCAGCTGAGCAGTCACATAGTGTCCTTCTGGAAATGTGGGAAATCGTGTCAGGTGCCTGTGCAAGGAGGCTCTGAGTCACAGGAGCTGTGGAGTAGCTCCGTGCACGTGTACCTGCTCGCGGGAACGCAGGACGCGCACTCTGCAGCTGTGTGGGCAGCGCTTGCGGAACACCGAGTGTGGTGTAAATTCCCTCTAACAGATTTCCCAATAGTTTCTCTGGGTGAGCAGGACTGTGCTTTTCACTGAGCTTTTCCATGAGCCTCTGGGATCTGTTTGGTGACCTGGATAACAGAGACAACTTCTGCTTTCACATTGGGAAGGGTTTTTAATTTAACAGAATATCAGTGGGCATTACAGGCCCCTCTGGATGGGCCCTGATGCGAAATAAATTCAGACAAGAAATATTTCTGCACATGGTTAATACAGAGGACAATTACCCTAGAGTTCCCAAACATAATTCCACCAGTTTGGCGGATGCTGGCCCCCACAGTGAAAGTCACAACTACTGTCTGTGGGTATAGACAGAGACATCCCATATTTGTTCACTCCAATACATTCCTGGCTCTTTATCCTCCATCTCCTCATAGAGCAAAACCAAACCTCGTATTTTTATCTCCTCCTTTTCAAGTAGCTGCTGCATTTCCAAGTCTGAATGTAGGGCCATGGGAAGGTTTTTTGCACTTTCAGCCAGCTATGGAGTAACTTGATATTTTCACATGTGCACAAAACCCCACATCTGCGGAAAATTGCGCAAACTATTGCATATTTTATTGCCACCACCTCAAGTACTGAACATCGATTTAGGTAAGACTCCGTACATATACATAGAACATGAACATATCATTAGCGTGGACACTCTCAGCTTTTATTTAGAGCGAGATAAAGAGTTACAAAATACAATGTGAGAGCAGGGTAGAAATTATTCCTCCCATTCTTTTATCACTGTCTTCAGCAGTCACATTTCTCTTTTACTTTGGGTGGTTCAGCCATTGCCACATGTCAGGAACTTTTAAATGGCAGTTTGGGGGTTGACTGATTAATTTGCAAGATGCTACACGATTTGAAGAATTAGAATTGCATAATTTTGACTTCTGTGTCAGCCAGAAGGCTGCCCACTACGTGCAGGGAGACAGGGAAAATGCCTCACCCTGCTGAGGTGCCTTGGTCAAGAAAGTAGTTTGGCTTCTTTATCTATCTTTATCTGTCTTTATCTTTCTTCATCTTGCTATCCTGCCTGAAGTGTGCAGCTTCAGCTGTTTCCAGTTCTTCTCAGAGATGGGAGCACACACAACCACCCCTTTTTCCTTGGAATGCCAGTGTGTGAATTGTCTGGGAAACTCACAGTCACAAGAGATAGTTGGGAACTGCAGGTAGGCAGGTTTCAGGGCGTCACTGCAGGCCACATTTGGGGTTATAGACCCAATAATTCAGAAATAGAAATAGATCAAATAAAGTCAGAAAAATAACTAGAAAGTTTGGGGCGATGGGGAAAACTCAGGGCTTAACTCAGTATTGCATTACAAAGGGATGTGATGGAAATCCATGGGGACAGACTGTGCCACGTCTGCTGCTTGTACCTTCCTCAAAAACACCCAGGGCCTGAAATTTTGGATTAAAAAAAAACCACAACCAGGATTAAGACACTGCTACATTTGAAGTAGGGCAATATTTCATAATATTGCTTAGTTTTTTCTGGGTAAGGTGCAAAATTGAGGTGAGCTCATAGGAAACTTGGCATTGCCTTTTCACTGCTTTTTGTTACAGCTGAGAACTCTTCACCTCTTTATGGCACAGCAGATCTTCTCAATGTCGGAGATGCTTAGACTTGGTCTCTGCAAGAGTACTGTTGAAGTAAAGTTAATTATGTCAACATTGCCTTTAAGCATGTTTTTCTGAATCTACAGCCAACTTGGTGTTAACAGTTATTGCTATTATTATTGTTATTATTATTATTGTTGTTGTTATTTTATCACTATTATTACTACTACTACTATTACTACAAAATAATGTTATGGATTCATTAATTAATTACTTGAACAATCAGATGATTGCATGATTCAAGAATATACAGGAGACTCTGAAACCAACTGTATGCAAAGTGTTATCAATAGAGAAGCCAAATCAAGTGGAAATAAAGAATGCTTTCTTAATGTCTTCTTTCTTTACTCTGATCTGGTGGTATTTTAATCAATTATTTAGTTAAGAAAGGCACATTAATTAAGCGTGCTAGAGTCAACACAGAAAATTTCAAACACCAAGGACATCCTGAAGGTTTTGGGTGGTGATGAGACCATTTAGAGCTAACAGGTGATCTTCCCAAATTTCCCTCTTTATTTGTGTTCATGCTCAGTGGAGCAGTTAGACCTTGCAAAGGCAGCTCGGAAAGGACAAGAAGGAGCAGGACTTCTCCTCACGGGTGTGTCCAAGTGTCTGGAAGAGGAGGGAGCTTGGGAAGGGTGTGTTTGGGCAAGGAGAACCAACCAGCCCTTGGAAGCGCAGGGAGTGGCTTGGAGCGGGGCTGTATAACGGGCAGGTAGGGATGGGCCACCCTCAGCCCGGACACAGAGCTGGGATTCTCCAGCGCTGGGACTGGAGAATTCCAGCACGGATGGCTCCGCAGACTGGCCCCGGCGAGAAGGGCACGGGGCCCGTTCCAGCCTTCCCACAGCTTTTCACTTGGGAAGAGGTCGGGATCCGCAATGGGCGCGGGCAAGGCCAGGAGCAGTGGCTGGTGATTGACAGGAAGGTTTATGATGTCAGCAAGTTTTCCAAGAGACATCCCGGGGGCAGACGGGTTATCAGCCACTATGCTGGGCAGGATGCCACGGTAAGAGCTGGGGAACGCCGGAGGAAGGTGGTTCCAGTGGCGGGGAAGGAGGATGTGGTGGGAATCCTGTCTGGTGGTGGTGGTCGCTGTGCTTGGTCAGAGAGAGGACTGCGAAAGCAGCACGATGACCTTGGGCTACAGGACATAAGGAAAAGCCCTACAAATATGTTTGGACATGGATCTGCCAGGGATTCCCGCAAAAATCTTTGATCTAGAGGATTTCTCTAAAATCACTTTTATTCGGGAATAAAAAAAATTCTGAGCAGATCTCCCAGACTGTGCTCAAAGGAGACACTGAATTTCTGAACAGGCAGAAATCTGAGCACTGGAAACATGGTTATAAACCTGTGATGCAGGAGATTTAATTCTTGTCACGACAAGACTTTCTGACTTGAAGGAAGTTGCTTAGCCTGTCTAATTTCTCAGGTCTCAGCGAGTGGAATGAGATAGCACTTCCCTAACTCCTGGCCCAAAATGAACCAGATCAGTTATTTTTCACATTTCATCCCTTGCACCCTGCTTGAAAATGGGGCAGAAAAATACCTGCTGTTGTCAGAGGAAGCAAAATGAGGGGTTAGAGTCTTGTTGGGTTTCTCCCAAGCTCGCTGACCTTCAGAGCACAGACCAGCCCAGAGATCCTGGTGCCATCTCCTGCACTTTCTGCCACTGGGCTTTTACAGAAGGAGTCGAGGAATGCAGAATGCATGGAATGATTTGTCCCCAAGCTATGTCCTTCCAGCTCCTGCAAGGACCTGCATTTAAATGGCTCTATTTATAGACACCCAGGGGCTTTAATGACAGTGAATGTATTTTAAAAATGACCTTTGATCTTACTTGCTTTTATTATTACAATAATTACAATCTGATTTTATTTCATCTTCAAGGTGTTTTCCAACTTCTGGCTGTACTACATCCCTTTGAAAACAGAACCACAACCAGTAGCCAAAATTGTGGGTTCAGTGTGGATTTGTGTTGCATCATAACAACATTTTCTGTCTTGCCCTTGCTAATCTTAATCATTCCTTTTGCTTTTAAAATGCTGCTTGTTCGTATATTCTAAGAAATCCACACAGAAAAACAGGACTGCAAGGTGTGTCTAAAAGTTACTGGTGCAGGACTTTACCTAAAACCAGGATCCAGGATTTCTTTCCCAAGAACTCTTGACTACTCTAGAGCTCATAATTGTGTATATATAGTGAGAGTTTTCTTCTTCTGTGGGGATTATTTTGAAAACACAAGGCAAGACCATTGCAGAACATTTAATTGATGTCAAGTGTTGTGAGTTATGTGCGTTGCAGGTGATAGTTCTTAAAGTTAATCTTTCTTAAGATGCTGATCAAGGTCTAAGAGCAGGGAGGAGAAAGGACATGCAGGACTGAGAGGCTTTCAGAGATAAGAATCTGTGATATTGATCTCATGGATAGGAGTTTCTGCTGGAAAGGATTCTGGCTTCTGTTTCCAAGCTGCAGTATAGATACTTATGGATTACATCAGAATTTCTGGCAAGAAGGAGGGGTATAAAAATGTATAAAGACCTGGAGGATGAGTGGCACAAAATCGCAACGAAAAGATTTCTCAGTCCTCAGGGTCTGGACAGAGTTGTTCAAGTGTCATTGTGTTAAAGGGTTAATAGATGTCTATGGAAAAGTTCAAATGTCAAAAAAATCACCTTCTTCTGACTTCTCCTAGAGTAAAGTACTCAGAGAGAGACTGTCTCCAGCCAAGAGGCTCCAAGGAACTCCTCTGTCCTCTTCCAGGGAGTTGATCCTGACCAGACCTGTGCAGATTATTTGGGTCATACTCGTCCATGCTGATTTTCAGAGCCAAAATCAGCAAAATCAGACTATTCAAAATGAGTATTTTGTTCTATCCCCTCTTTCTGTAAGAAAAAAGGTTACCTTTCTTCTGGAAAATCCCCTGAGGATGTGAGCTAAAGAAGAGTTTTGATTCATCTGGAATCTCATCCTTTATTCCATCGTTTATATTCAATTGGAAACTGAGATTTGAAATGGTTCTTGGACAGGCACTTTTGTGGCATTAGTGTTACCCACTTCCCCAAAACGTGAACCAGTCCAGAAATTTGGAGAGAACTGTGAGAGACATCCATTTTGTGCTGTTGAATATGAGGCTTCAGCATCTATTTTTTATGGCCTCAAAGTTACGCAGACAGGATTTCAAAGCCTCATCCCAAAGACACACCTCATTCCCTGCTCCTGGGTCCCATCCATAGGGCAGGGCTGCTGGCTGGAGCCTTCTAGGCACAGACTGTGCTGAAGCAAGCAGATGAAAGAACACGTTTCCCTCTGCAAAGGGTTTCTCATCAAACCCTTTCATGTCTATTACCAGCCTCACCCAGGGCCTTTTATGAAATCTGGGTTCTTGAAACTCCTCCAGCTTCCTTGGGCCAGGCTCCAGTTGATGGCAAAGGGTGACAGAAGAGCCAAAAACGGACAAGAGGAGCAGGATTTTGTGTTATTATCCAGACCCTGGGGAATGAGAGGCTCCGCTTCTGGTGGTCAGTCCCGTGCCCTCTCTCACTCCTTCCCTTTGTGTCCCTCAGGATGCCTTTGTGGCATTTCACAATGACAAGGCCCTGGTGAAAAAGTACCTGAGATCTCTGCTGATTGGGGAGCTGGCGCCAGATCAACCCAGCTTTGAGTCTAATAAAAAGGTGAGTGCCCTAGATTCCAGCGGTGGGAATGGCTCGGGGTTCAGCATGGGAGGAGAAGGAAAACAGGAGAGGCAGCAGGAATCAGCTCTGGGGGTGGGCAGGAGGTGGTGGTGGGCATGCATGGCTCTCCCAGCATCACAAAATCCACCCCTGGGTGCAAGGAATGAGCTCCAGAGCCCCAAATCCTGCTCAGTTCTCCCCACTGGGATGTCTCAGCGTCAAAGCAAAAGCAAGGTCTGTTGACCTCATGCTTGTTTTGGCACAGAGCCCCCGCTGACAGGGCACCTCCTCTGACTTCCATGGCTACTTTGGGGTCCCTGGCTCTGCTCTAGGACATTTTTGAGGTAAATAGTGCATTAATACTCACTTTACCCACAGAAATCCCTTTTCTTTACCCACAGAAATCCCTCTTGGAGGATTTTCGGGAGCTGCGCTGCACCATTGAGGAGATGGGACTTCTGAGGCCCAATTATTTCTTCTTCTTCCTGATATTTCTTCACCTCCTGGTGCTGGAGGCTGCGTCCTGGCTTGTGCTCTGGTACTTTGGTATATCCCTGGTGCCTTTCCTGGCTAGCATGGTGCTCTTCACCACTGCCCAGGTAAACTGCTGACTGGTGCCCCGTGCTGCAGACGCCCTTGGCTCTTCCCGGTGGAGAGGATTAATGGAATGGTCACGTCCCAGGCATTGCCTCTCCTTAGATCCCATTATCTGGCTGAAGATGACAAGCCCGTTCTACGTCACGATTTTTGTGGCCTGCAGCAAATCTCGTTTTGCTGACAGGCTGCTCCCTTGGGGTGGTGGGGTTGTTGTGGAACTGGCTCTTTCATGAGATGGGATCGGCTGATCTGATTGCTTACCCCAGCAAAAATAGGGAAGATTCTGTTCTCAGGTGCACTTTTGGCTCTCTGTTCCTTCTGTCTGATGGGTCCTTTATGAGCCAGTTGTCCCCACTGGCCCTGAGCAGTTTTCTGCTGGATTAGTAAATTCAGCTACAGAAGGGCAGGATCCATGTCATGGTGGGTGTAGGGAAGGAGGGAATAGGGATTTGTGGCCCTTAGATTGGGGAAATTGAAGAGTGTGGCTGGGCAAAGAGAACAAGATTTTCTTATTAGCACTGAACCCCTAGGTCTGCTGAGATGTCCCCGGAGCAGGTGCAAATTAGCTAATTTATTTAATTAATCTGTTTTATTTGCCTAATATCTGCTAAGGCAGATATCCCTCATAGAGCACTGTTGTCTTTCCATGGGAATATGGAATGCAGTGAAGCCACGGGCTTGGAAATCCTTCCACTTCCTAGCTGGTTACTTGGAAATTAATTATTTGTGATGGCAGCACAGAACTCCATGCTATGACAGTGAAGTTAATTGCAGTGATGCTATGCTGCTTTCCCTGTATTCCAGATGAAACCAACATCTGGAATTGAGCCGCTCTAATGGACAGTGGTCTGGATGGAAGTTCCCAGCCCTGGGACTCTCTCTTTTCCCCACATCAGAAGGAGGAGGAAACTCACACTATGAAGTTGCAGAGACTCATAGGGCAAATTATTGCAACTAGTTCTCTTTCCTCAGTGATCCTTTTGTCTCCCAGATCCAGATGGGCTGGTTCCAGCATGATCTGGGGCACTGCTCCGTCTTCAGGAAGCCCAGGTGGAATCACCTCCTGCAGATCGTGGTGATAAACGTGCTGAAGGTACTGGTGGGAGTGTTCTCTGGGGCTAATCAGGACTAAGCAATGGATGGGAGTGTCCCTAAATGTCACCTCGGA
The DNA here is from genome assembly GCA_013397895.1 of Origma solitaria. Classification (NCBI taxonomy): domain Eukaryota; kingdom Metazoa; phylum Chordata; class Aves; order Passeriformes; family Acanthizidae; genus Origma; species Origma solitaria. Next base: position 122,128 of record VZRL01006727.1, read on the forward strand.
GGGAATTGCAATAAATAGAGATGTGATCCTTGATACTGCTCCGGTTTGAATCCCCGATGTTCCCCTTTCCCCACGCAGGGGCTGCCTGCCAGCTGGTGGAACCACCTGCACAACCAGCACCACGCCAAGCCCAACTGCTTCCGCAAGGACCCCGACCTCAACATGCACCCTCTCCTCTTCAGCCTGGGAAAGACCCTCTCTGTGGAGGTCTGGAAAAGCAGGTTTTAATGGCAGAAAGCTGGAGTGTGATGTATATGTAATATATAACAATAACAACCCAGGCTGTGCCTTGAAACGAGGTGGCCTTTGAGGTCCCTTCCATCCCAAACCCTTCCAGGATTCTTTGGTAATCCCCAGAGTGTTCCAAGCTCTGAGAGTCTCATGCTATTGTGATGCTGAGGCACCAGCTCCTGAGAAGCAAAGGCTTGCAATGAGTGCTGAAGTAAGGGCCAGCACCTTGAAGGCAGCTGCAGGGCTGAGTCAGTCCACTTGCATTAGATGGTATCAGTGAGTCAGATGTTCCCTCTGGATGCTTTTGGCTGCCAGAGCTGTTTGGCACCCAAATCCTTCGGGGCGGGTGGAGCTGCCACGCACCCAACGCAAGCGCGGCGAATTTTTTCCTAATCCTGAATTTTATGGCTTTCATAAAAAGAGAAGCTATGAATAGGTCCTCCCTGCTTCCTTCGTGGTTTCTGTTAGTGTCAGGATAGGCAAGGGCTCGTTTGCCTTTTCTTCTCCTTGTAATTCCATTTACTCACGGGGCGATGAAATGGCCTCGTTGTGAGATACCCCAGCCCCTTTAAAATAAAGCCTCTTCAGGGCACGTGGAAAATTGCAGCTCTGCTGTCTCAGAAAGGCTCCAGCAATGGGAGATACAAAATGTTTCTTGGCGGAAAACTGTCGGCCTCAGTTGGGAAGGATTTTGTCAGGGATCTTGGGAAAGGTCTCTCGTGTAGGACCCTGAGCTGGCTGTGCTCCGCTGTGTCTGATGGAGTGAAAATGTAGGAAATCAGTTCTCATGTCTTCCTGCTTTTCAACAGGATCAGAGCTAAGCACACCAGGGATGTGCAAAATGGATTTCAGGGGGTTTGTTTACCCAGTTTTTTTGTTTCAGTGTTGATCCAGTGCAGACTGGAGCTCTGGAAGTAGTTTGCTTTACCTCCTTATTATTTTGTCTTTTGAAGAATTATATTCACAAAAATTTGGGGTGATGTTAAGAAACCTCTTGTACAAATAGTGAAAAAATACAAGGTGAAGAAATAGATCTAATTGTGCTTTTTGTAAATATTTCAATATCTTTTCATTTTTCAGCTTGGAAAGCAGAAGAAGAAGTTCATGCCTTACAATTACCAGCACAAGTATTTCATCTGTGAGTATCCCCTAAATCCACAAGTGCATCTCCTGCCCCCCGCCCCCCCCCACCAAAATTAAGGTTTTAAAGATATTCCCATTGAAGTCACAGCTTCAGGGAAATTCCTTCACTTTAAAGAAGATCCACATGAGGCAAAATTGCCCCTAAAGTCTCTGTTCGGGTTATGAGATGTATCAAGTAGAAGGAAGAAAGGGATTGGGAAAGAAATGGAGAAGTGATGAGAATAAAAGAAGAAGAAATTGTGTGGATATATGGAAGTTAATATGAGTGGAAGACAGCAATTTTTCTTCCGTTGGAAAGAATAATCACTTTTATGGTGCAATGAAATGATAAATGTCTCTCTCTTTCTGTCCCTCAGTGCTGGCCCCACTTGCCCTCATACCCTTCTTCCAGCTGTCAATATTCTACTTTGCAATCAAGAGGAAAAAGTGGTTGGTAAGCACTTCTTCCCTGTCTGGAAAACTCCAAAAATGTCACTGTATTCACCTTCACCTCCTATTGGTCAGGCAGCTGGGGTGTAAGGTAGAAAAAAGGATAGAAAAGGCTGATTCTAGGCTTGCTGCAGCAAGAGAAAATTGTTTAGAAGAGGCTTTTCAGACTTTTAGCAGATAAATAGAAGTTACCAGGAAATTCTCAGACTCAGAGTGTGATGACAGGGCTGTTGTCTGCAGTTATTGGTGGTTAAGAGGGAATATTTCAGGGACACGCCCACCTTGGTGCAGAATGGAGCTTACTCTTGATAAATCAAAAAGAAATTTGCATATCAGAACATTTCTTAAGCTGCAGTTCAAGTAAAAGGGAGAGGGTGGAGTGGAGGGATTTCATCAACAAAGGCTGATTTTCATGCTGATTTGGTTTGGTTTGGGTTTTTTTTTTACAGGAGCTGATATTGGTTGTGGCTTTCACCATCCGAGTCTTCCTCATGTACATTCCTTTAATGGGATTTAAAACCTACATGATGCACTACTGGGTGTCCAGGTAACTCAGAGTCCCTCCAGAACCCCCGTAATTAATATTGTAATCAATATTGAGCTTCAGAGGGAAGAAATTAAAATGAAAACTACAATTTTCTCAGAAATAAATAGTCTGGAAGAAACAATGTAACTCTGGGGTGGTGGTGATTGCTCAGGGGCACCTGCCACTGCAACTTGAGTGGTTCTTAAATTCCAAAAGTGCTTTTTCACTTGAGAAGTGACTGAGCAAAGTGTTTTAATGGTAAATTTGGATGGGATTAGAGATACCACAGGTGTTTCTGTATTTATCTGCCCAGGTACCTTGAGAGTACCTGGTTTATTTGGGTGACACAGATGAATCACATTCCAATGGACATTGATTATGACAAGAACAAAGACTGGGTGTCTACTCAGGTGAGAAACTCCTTTCTTCTGGAATACTGGGTCTGCAGCTCTGATTTATAGGACAAAAGATTTAGTGTTAATGAGGTCTGTCCTTCCATCCATTGAATAAATTTTTCTGTGATATTCAAACCATTTAAAATTTTAGTTGGAAAGGAGGATATCTAGATTTTTAAAAATCCCGGTTTGCCATATTTTTCACAACACTTTTCCTTCCCTATTACAGAAAAGTACTTTGTGGTATAACAGTCAATCTCCTTTTGGGGCCAATTAAAGGGAAGCAAAAGGGGATACCTTTATTTTTCCCCTGCAGGCTGCAGGTTCACTGCAGATCAGATAAATGCGACAAAATTGCCTGATAAAAATAAGTATGTAAATAGAACTTTGCTCACATCCATCCTGCCTCCAGCAGTATAATCCCACATATTGGGTTTGAAGCAGTTTCCTGTTTTGTCAAGAGAAAAAGGCTCATCCTGGCTGGTCTAGACTGTGTTGGATTCTGCAGGGCAATGATGGCTGTAATCCCTGACTTTGCCTTGATTTTTATGCTGGGTAAGGGTGGCCAGTGGTTTCTGGGGGTTCATTTGTTAGACTTGCAAGAAAATAAAATCTAAATCATGTGGGGCTTTTGGATTTTTTCCCTCCCAGCTCCACGCAACCTGCAACGTGAACCAGTCTGTGTTCAATGACTGGTTCACTGGGCACCTGAACTTCCAAATCGAGCACCAGTGAGTATGACCCTGGGGAAAAGAGTGGGAATTATTCAGGGCAGAGGGATATTTTGGACAGGGAGTGGTGCAAACTGAGTTTTAGAATCTTTCCCTCATCCCATTGTGCAGCCTGTTCCCCACAATGCCTCGGCACAACTACTGGAAAGTGGCTCCCCTGGTGAAGAGCCTCTGTGATAAGCACGGCGTTGAGTATAAAACCAAGACTTTGCTGACAGCCTTTGGAGATATTTTGCAGTAAGTATCAATTAACAAGATGATTCTGCTCTCTGCAAGGGCAGGTGAGAGACACACAGGCTGCCATGACAAATCGATGTCCAGGCAGAGATCAAACCTAGAGTTTATTTAAATTTTTCTAAAGGCACATGAAGTTTTAAAGTTTCAAAGCTTTTTTTGCCTCTTTCTTAAATCCTCTAACTCATTCCCAGTAGTCAGATTTTGCTACGAGGTGCCCATGCAACTTAAAATCCATTTTTTTCCTTTTATTTCATTAGCTCCAGTTTGCTTCCCACAAGGTTGAACACAGTCTGCTCCTAAGTGATTCTTTCCCTTCTGTTCCTGCAGTTCCCTGAAGGATTCTGGGGAGCACTGGCTTGAGGCATACCTGCACGGATAGGAACTGGCAACTCTCCAAGGGAATCCCTTCACCAGACAACTGCTGCCAAGAGCCAGGACACACCACCCCTGCGTGTGTCTTCAAGCATAGGAACTCAGGAGCTGGGCAAAGTTAATTTCAGTAAGAATCAAGTGGGAAGGTGGCTTCAAGATACATTTTTTTTGCGTGTTCCCAACCACGAACCTCTGTTTTTTCCTGCTCTCCGTCTCAGAATTCAGAGATGGGCTTTTAAACTTGGGGAGAAGTAGCTCTTGAATCAGCTTGATCAGTTGAACTTTATTGAAAGTGCCAGCTCACTGCTTATGGAAGAAATTTGAAAGGAAATTCTTCACAGAGTCATAGAATTGTGGAATGATTTGGGTTGGGAAGGACCTTAAGGATTATCTTGTTCCACTCCCTGCCATGGGCAGGGACACCTTCCACTATCCCAGGCTGCTCCAAGCCCAATCCAGCCTGGCCTTGGACACTTCCAGGGCTGAGGCAGCCACAACTTCCCTGGGAAACCTGTTCCACTGCCTCACAATAAAGAATTTCTTCCTAAGATCCAATCTAAACCCACCCTCTGTCATTTCAAAACTGTTGTCCTTCATCCTGTCCCTGCATGTCCTGGTAAAATATCTCTCTCTATCTTCCTCACAAGCCTCTTTCAGTATGAAGGTCTCTGTAGTATTTTTGGCTCAGTGAAAAAAGCGGGAAAAGTGCAGGAAGTCAGGAGGCATTAGGCCAGGAGGAATTTTTAAGGTATGTTCTAGAACAGATTAAATAAAGGCGCAAAGGACAAGGTGGTCTGGGGCATGTCCCCATCAGTTCTGAGCACGTGTGGACCCCTTGCTCTGACTGTTAAGTGTCACAATCTGTTCTGTTCATGGATTGCACGGGCAGGCAGATCAGCTGGGGGCTGGTTACACCTGCGGGAGCCAGTGGGAACACAGTTTGTACGGCTTGTGGTGTTTAGAGGTATAGATACACGTCTGTGTTTTAATTGAGGGCTGACTGTGGTGTCTGATTGGATTTCTGGTATAGACCAGCTTTGAATCGGGCTGAGAAGCGCAGGCACTGAGGAGTAGGTCCAGATTTCAAGGGTATTTAGGGTACTCTTGCTTTTATATGTATTACATTTTATCCAAAAGTTTACCTCTTGGTGGTTTAGTACAATTAGTAATTACAAGATAATTATGAATAAAGTTGTTTGTCACCATTTTTAGATTGAAGTCAATGCCTCTTTTAGAAGGAGTGTGCGACCTCTGATTAATCTTGCTGATTTTACAAAGAAATTATGATTCAATGACATTTCCTAATGCCACAGAGAGCAAATATATTCCATTATGGGACTGGCAGAACCCATGTGGTGCTGCACCCACCTCACTCACCCAAACCCATGAAGGTTTTCATGGCAAAAACCTGTAGTGGCAAATAAAGAGACAATTTGCCCATAAAAGCAAAGGCCACGTGGTTCTTCTCCTCTGCCATTCACACCCAGAACTTTCAGTGGATAAATCACCCAAAGGAGGAAGATATTGGAGATTCAAAAGCAGCTCACTTGTCTTACAATTTACAGACACCAACATCAGGGTAACAAGATCAAGCCCAACAAACAAACAAACAAAGCAGGAGTTTGGACTTTTTGTTTTTGCCTATTTTTCAGAACAACTCCAGTTCTTATTTTTATTTATGTTTTTGTGGGTAGGTGCAGGTACCCATAGTTCTGGTTACTTCGTAATAATGGCTGACAGACACCTTTGAAAAGGGTCCTGTTCAAAAAATATGCCTGTTATTAAAAAGTGGTTAAAATGTAGTTTGGAAATCCCTGCTAAGTAGTTCCTACAGCAATTACATGTTCCCAAATCCAGGGCTGGTTAGAATGGTGATATCCATAATTATTTGCAAAAGCAGAAATATTTTACAAGTATTTGAAGGCTAATGATGTCTTAAGATGATGCAGGGATTTCATGGTACTACATGAAGACATTTTAAAATTTATGTCCTGCGGAAGGTAATATTAATATTAAGGATTCCTGCTCTTTTTTTTACCAGTGAGAATTGAAAGCTGTGCTGATCCTGAGTCCCACTGAAATCAATACGAGGCGAAATCAAAATGGTTCTTTCTGGTGTCAGTCTCATAAATCAAACTGATCATTTGTAGCGTTTAATTAGAATTTTGCTTATTTGAATGTCATTATTTATTGAATCTTTTTTCAACCAGGTTTTAATTAAAACATTTCTGTCTCTATTTGTTTCAACAGGTTGCTCTGTGTCAACAATAATTTCTTTATCTATTTAATAAAGGTTATTAACAGTGGAGCTTGTTTACCTTGGCTAAATTCTAACATGGTTCACAAACCCCAAGGGGTCAGGTGAGAGCTGCAATACTCCCTGAAAGACAATATTTGCCATCTGGAATACCTGGAAGAGACAAGGAAATTAGGGAGATGCTTTGCAGAATCCTGCTGGCTGCAGGAGTTTGTGCTGAGGTGCTCCTGGAAGTGGTGTCCCTTACCCAGGTAGAGCAAAAGTTCTTTCGTACCTTATTGTTCTTCCCTCGGGTTCCAGATTTAGGGATGCAGTTGGATAAGATGGTTTGGGTGGAATCTGATGAAAAGGATTTAGAAATGGATTGAACTGCTGTTGTCCTGCTCTGTGTGGCAGTGCTTCAGCCTAGCACCTCTTGCCTGAGCGTAAAATTACTCACTTACACACTGACTCCTCTCACCACCATCCCCTACAAAAAATTCCATCCATTTTATTGCCTACGAACTCTTCCTCAGGTGCTGCCCACAGAAGGTGTGTTGTGCTATTACTCCAAAGCCCTCGAAGTGCTGAGCTGTGCTCGCCTGCAAGTACAGAGCTGCCTCTGTCAGGGTAATTTTCCTCTTATCACCCACCCAAGGGTGGGGCGTGTTTGGTTTTCCTGCCTGCCAGCCCCCCAAGGGGCCTCATCCCATGGGCATGCCTGGATCACACTCACACAGGCAGGGCTGTGCTTTCCAGAGGATATTGATGGCTTTTTTCTCTCAAAAATGGGACTGGGAGAGGCAATTCTGCATCCTTTGTAATTAAATTTATAAGGTTTGGGTACGTAAGGTTTTATCTTAGGCTGTGGCCCTGAAGTTCAACTTGTCCCTCAGTAAAATCCTCATCTCCTCCAAGGATTGTAGCAGGTTTGCATCAAAATATTAATTATTTCACTATGCTTCAAGTCTTCTTAATTGGTGAGTGTCGAGGACGTTCCTCACTTGACCTCTTGGCCCCTCAAGGATATTTTTCTATTTTCTCAGAAAAATATAAATATATATAAGTATGTCTTCCTCATGTCTTCTTCTCATTGATGATAGATGAGGAAAGATCAAGTGACATAATTAAGAATCAAGTGAAATAATCTTTACTGATTTGGCTGGTCACTAAACTCAATCTAGTCTGAAAAAATCATTTTTCTCTAAAGGATCTACATTCCTTCTTGGAAGTAACAAAAGATCACCTGAAAACACATACACATAGATGCGAAAATTCATCTTTTAGGGTTGGTTTAGGTTCTGGAAATGGTCTAGAACTCTCCCTATTGACTGTTCTATCCTAAAAATATTTACCACTCAAGTCATATTTACACTATCTGTATATTTTATCAGCAGGGTGGTTACGCTTAGAAGAGCAAATATGTTTATATTTGAGGGTTTGTGATTTTTTTTCCATTCGAAAAATATGCTCAGCCATCCATGCTAGCTTTTTGTGCCAATTAATCCCGTTTATTGATTGGAGGTGTTGACACAGAGGTGCTCACTGGAGCTGTTATTCCAATCTGTGGCTGATTAGAAGAGATTCAGTCTAAATGTATTACTGGGAAAAAAAACAAATAAAGGCGATTTTTAAAGCATTATTCCTTGTCTTTTGAGGTTTCTAATAGTATATAACACCTGAAAAATCCATCAGGAACATCCTGACTCCAGCCCTGTGAGGAGACCATTGAGCAAGAAGAAGCTAATTATGCAAATGAAGCGCATATTCCCTGAAAGAATTGCTGCACACAGAGATCGGCATGACCTTCATTTCACTCTGACTCACAACTCATTTTGGGAGCAGAGCTGTGCACACCGGTTGGATCCCAGTTAGTGAAGGGCTGGGGTTTGCTTACGTGGGCTTTCCTACTCATTTACAACCTGTTGTATCCGTGTCGGCTTTGATTTGTGTTCTGTGGGGTACCCAGAACAACAAATAGGCAGCAGAGGGCAAAAGAGAGACCACATCAGATCAGAGTGTTATTCCAGGGCCCAAAAGTGGATGCCTGAAGAGGAGAATGAACCCAGCTTCCATAGGGATTAATTACAATGTTAATTTTATTATAATGCATGGATTGAATCCACATGGACTTATCCCATGTGGGAAGAGGCAGCTCTGACCACAGTGATTTAAAGCGTAGCTCTTCTCAGGAATTACTCATTCCGCTCCCACTGATTTATTAGGACCTTTGGAATTGCATCCTCATGCCAGAGGTCCCAAATACTCATCTAACCTACTTCTGTTCCTCTGGAATTACAACATAGCCTAAAACTCTTTGACCTGTTGCAATAGCAGTGGATTTAGCAGGCTGTGGCTCCTCATGGAGCTGAAAGAGGATTTGTCTTTATTTTGTAGTTTTGTCTTAATTTTTTTTGTTGATGTGGGTGTTAGAGCTACACACACCATGACAAAAACCAACCAACCAACCAACCAAAAAATTCCAAACCAAACCCAAAACCCACATAAAAATTGCATATCAAAATATCTATGCCATTAAAAAAACCAACAAACAAACAAAAAAACCCTTCAAACTAAGATTCCCTGCATTCTTGTTATGTCAGGGAGAGAGCAGCCAATCAGTTTTGGAATGTTCTACCTGGGTTTTCTATCAGGGAAATAGATGGGATACAAATTCCAGCTGGGATTTCTGATGCCCTGTTTCAACATTCTCTTATGAAGCTCCAATTTGCTGAATCAGAAATTCATCAGCTGTGCACAGCAAAGAACAGAGCAAAGCAGGAAGGGACTACCCAGCAAAATGCTCGTTATAATTACTTAAATATCAGCTGTGGGACATGAGCTAAAAGTTTCTTATTGCAGCACACAAAATTTGCTCAATGTAAGCGGCGGTGATGTAAGGTTTTAACCCTAGGATTGAAGTTGCAGGCCGTGGGTGTGTGAAAACAAAAGAGATGCTCTCAGGGTAGTTTTAAATCCTCTTTTATTAACTCACTTTTTCTTTTTATTGCTCCAACCAACTTTTAAATGAAAAAAGTCCCTTGGATAGGAAGGTGGGACACGCTGACAGCCAGTGAGGTGAGGAAAATCTCAGCCAATGGTACCATCTGGCCAATTCCTCATGCACCCAACAGTCCTGACTTCTGCGCTCTCTGGGATGAGAGAAAATTCAGCAGTGACCAAAATTGTGGCAGAAAAAGTACTGAGGAAACTTTTCCCTGACTCAAATAAGGTGGTTTTGGAACTATCATTTACAATTTAAGCATCTCTCTGAAATGTAAGCATGTAAATGAATGAAAGGCGCATCTCTCCTCCAATGAAGAATCTCAACTCCCTTTTGTCCCTTTAATCCTTTTAATTCCCTTCATCACAGCCCTGAGTTCCTCATTTTGACTGCTTGTACTTGAAAACAGTCGATGATGAAAAGCCCTGTGTTATATCTCTAACAAACGTCCCCTTTTTTTCAGTATAAACTCTTAATTTGCATCCTTGTTACACTCCCCAGCCCAAAATCTGAATATCCCTGGATGGTTTCGCTGCCTAAGTTATCTTGCCCCCTCCATCTCTCCCTAATAACACCTTGGGAAGGGATTTACCTCTGGGCTACTCTCTCCAGTTTTCCAGTTTTGTTGCTCCTGGGATTTGCCCCTCTTTCTTTCCCCCCAAGATGGTTTGAAATAAATATCGGGGGGGGGATATCCACTATAAAGCCTGGATCTAGGCAGCTGGGCTAAATAGAATCTGCAGATACTCCCTACCACAAGTACACCCAGTGCCTTACAGAGCAGAGGAGGAGAGATCCCATCTAATGTCCTGCAGATTTGTTGAACGTTGCCAAGATAAAAATATAATGGCAGCAAATCCAAGAAGCTGGCTTTTCCAGGGAGCTGTACAAGAGCCCAGCTCCCTATCCTTGTCTTCCTTGTATTATGGTGCCTTTCAGGCCTTGATCAGCACCAACTGCAGTCCTTTTATGTTGCCAGGGCCTCACCACCCTCACAGGGAAGAATTTCTTCCCAATATCCAATCTAAACTCACCCTCTGGCAGTTTAAAGCCATTCCCCAGCGTCCCAGGAAAAAAAACCTTCCATTTTTCTCTAAATGAAAACACGACTTTGGGAAAAAAAATCTATGGAATATAATTTACTTTGCGGCTGCTTCTTCCGTGCTACAATCCCTGTGGAGCAGAGGATTCCTGGAAAAGGAATTCCCTCTTGACTAACAAGCTCTTAAATATGACCTCAGATATTAAAAGCAAGTTTGAGGCATCACTGCCTTGTTCATGGAGTGTTTTATTGTCTTCCATGAGTGTTGAATGAACGAGGGTGTGCCTGGTGTTCTTGTCTGCATCTGTTGACAGCAAGATAATCCCTCTTGTCTCTGCAAAGAAACCTTCTCAACAGGTTTCTTCCCACTGGGAGAGCTGGGACCTGCCAAGCCCAGAACTCATCTTCAAGCTCAGCTTGGCCTCTGGGTCACTGCTTGAGGCTTTTAGCATCGTTCCCACCTGGAAGTGGGAGTGAACCTTGCCTGCTCCAGGTGCTCTGGTGCTTACTAAAGCTGAATATCAGCGGTGGCAATGTGCTCCCCCAGCTGGTAAATGCATCCAGGTGACGATGGAATACATTCCTGTTTCATACTTAATATTTTCCACACCCAAAATGTGAAATCACCTGATTTTGGAGTGCGATCCTCAGCTCCTGGGGGTATTTTACCTCAGCTCAGGGGTGAGCAGCTCCCCTTATGACTTGAAATCAAATGAAAGCTTTTTAAAGTTTTAAAGTTTTATCTCCCAGATATCTTTCAGAGGAGTGTTTGACTAAATGTGGATCTGGAGAAAACCACTGTGTTTTCCTTCACTCCCTAGGGAGAAATAGCTGAGTTTCTAATTGATTGATATCGGGACAAATAATGGGAGGACAGCAGGAGAGCCTGGAGAATTAGATCGGAAAGCTGGAAAGGTTTTCAAGGAGCAAACCGGGAAAAGATGAGGAAAAATGATCCAAGTTTGCCTCCCAGTGGCAGCGTCCCCCTATTACACCTGGAAAAAGCCCACTTTGTCCTTTTCTTTGTATAAAATCCTCCCTGGAACTGGGAATAACACAGAATCCTCCTAGCTGCTGTGAATAACACAGAAATGTTATCCAAACGACAATAACAGATGACATTATTTTTTAAAAAACTCCTTTAATATCGTTCTCCTGGATTACATTTGTGTTAGGTGTACTTGAAAATTAAAAAGTGGTGCAATTGTAACAATTAATTGATAGCAGTTTTGCAGCTGGAGCTACTCAATCAAAGCTCTGTATTAGGTGTATTTGAAAACTAAAAAGCGGTGCAATTGTAACAATTAATTTATAGCAGTTTTGCAGCTGGAGATATTCAATCAAAGCTCTGCTGTGGAGGTAAAAGAATCCAAATTATTTTCAGACAAAAACTACAACTTTTAAGTAAAAGAGATGAAAAATGAGATGAAAACTCTAATATTTTTGTGGTTTAATTTGAAACAATGGCAGATTTGGAAGCCAGGACTACACAGGACTTAAAATTCACGACTTTAAGCCCAAACCCATGCATTTTACAGAAGCCGTTCCAGCACCCGAACAAAAAGGATCACTGTCCATGTGGAATTCCACAGCGTGAAAATTTTGGCTTGCCTGTTTTTCCACCAGATCAGGAGGATTTATTCGTGAAGTGGAGGCCTGTTTCTCACCACCTGCTTTTTGGGCACGGCTTTGGGTGCCGGCATGGGTTTGCCTGTGTCCAGGAGGACAAATGTCACCTTTGAGGTGATTTTTTTTACCACAGAAGGTGTGTGCTACCGATTCACGACACCTCATTTTGTGAGGGGGAGAGATTTTCGAAGTTTGGATGGCGGGCCGGAGTCCTTGGGTTCCCTTCTCCTCCAAAAGCTCTGCTCCAAGGAATGGAGCACAGGAATAGCTGCATGGCCTCTCATGTCAGCAGCCTTTTCTTCCAGCCCATCTTGTAAAAAATGGAAGGGGATGTGGTGTCTCCATTGCTTGTTCCGTGGAATATCCTGTGAGAGACCGGCAGAGGCTGGGCCTGACTCCAAGAACCTTGGAGCAATAAATGGAGCTTGACTTGGAGCTTGACTAAATGTGGATCTAGAGAAAACCACTGTGTTTTTCTTCACTCCCTGGGAAGAAATAGCTGAGTTTCTAATTGATTGATATCGGGACAAAAAACGGGAGGACGGTTGGAGAGACAGCTTAACTTGGAGAGTTAAACTCATTCTTGGCTTCCCTCTGCAGCTCCCAAATCCATTTTGCCTCTTCCAGCAGGAAATTTAATTGCATTGTGTCCCTGGCACAATCCCTAAAACTGCAAATTAATTACTGGACTTTTTTTCCCAGACGCCGGGAGATCCTGCTATGGTCATATTTCCAGATCCACATTCCTCTGGGATAATCCCAGCGGCTGTCAAGCTTTCTGTTCCATGCCCACAGAGCAGCACTTGGAGCGTGTGGAGCACTTTGGAGCCTGGCATCACCGCCTCCTCGGGTTTGCAATCTGTGAACAATCAGGACATAAACAAGGAGTAGCTGCTCAGAGCTACCATTATCCAATTAGTACCTCAGAAGTATCCCCCAGGCACTGCCCAAGGCCTCTGTTTGTCTCATCAAGGATTAGGAGCAATTAAGAGAGGTCAGATGCCGCAATATCCACTAATATCCCTCATGCTGGGCTGGAGCAAAAGGCTTTATAATGCAATTTCCTTCCAAGGATAACCCTCCAGGTGGATCATGGAGCACCTAAAGAAGGAACCATGCTAGAAGACCAAAACATTCCAACCAGTCAACCTATGGAACAGTAATCCATGAATCCAAACAAGGGTCCAGGATCTGTCCCTCAGTGGACTTGTCTCCATTAGGAAAGGAGATCTTGATCCATCGGTTCAAGGATGTAGACCTCAGAGGAGATGGACTGCACATGAAAATTCACCTTAAATCCACGTTGCTTGGCTGTTCTTTAGTCTCACCAGGCATTACAATTTCCCCTGTAACTTTCTGAGTCTTTGCTTCCCTCAAAGCTGCTTTATCTGCCTCAGTTCTAACATTTCTTTATATTTTAAAGATGTCTTTTTTTCCCTAAACTTTTAAACTTCTGTTTTGCTTAGATAGTTTTAAATGGTGCATACTCTAATAAACTCCTATGAACATTTACTCTTTGTTTGCTGACTAAGAAAAAATTAAAGTAAAAAACTCGGAATAGTTAAACTGTACTTTTACCAATATTTCTCTCAATAATACGGGCAAGTTTTGAAGCGCATAAAATAATGCATAAGGGAGCATTAAATAATCTGATCAATATTAATAATTATTAGTGATGACAGGTTCTTAGGCTTTGAGCAATTACTTATCTACAGCAAATAATTAGACTATTGAGATAACTTATCTAATGACATTGGAAAAGGATAATGATAAAACATTGCTGATCCATGGAAGCTCTGCAGGGATTGTGCAAGGACATATTAAAGTATTTGTTATAAGTTATGAATGTTTATTCTAATGATTGTTTGAGACTAGTCAATCTTTTCATCACATGTAACATAACAATTTTAACCTTATGGATTCTTTAAATGTTTTTTTGGAGAAGATAATTAAGAGCTCTGCCTGAAAAATGAGACATTTTGATCATAGGTAAAGTAGGATACAGAAAACTTTGAGCTTAACTGATGGTTTTATCTCTGAGCAGGAGTAATGACACATGAGCATCTCCTGCCCTATATGAAGTATCTGTGTGTAAATATGAAGTATATCTGGTATAGTAATATGAATATGGTATATGAATATGAAGTACATATGGCATAAACCCTCTTAAAGGAGGCACTGCAATGCAACATTCACTTACCTGTGCTTAACACCACTTCTGCTGATTGATTAAATTACATTATCTGCTCTCTGGACATTGGACACCATTATGAAAGAAATATTTAATAATTTTTAGGGTTCCTTATCAGTGTGTAAGAAGTTTCCAACAGATATTGCTATTACATATGTACAAAGGCACAGGTTTTGATTGTCTGTGTTGCAGCCTTTGTTTACAGCACTGAAATTGCAGTTAATAAGTCCCTGTGGTTTTCAGAGCAAGCTGCACTTTTGGACCTGGGGATGTGGAGTTAGCGTGTCCTGTGCTTATGTCACCTATGCAAATTTATGTTTCCAAATGCAATTGTGAGCCAGAATATAGATACATTAGACAATTTATAGATTGTTTTAAATAAATTCTATTAGTCAAGCAGGAATGGTGTAGCTTAGGTAGCATTAGCTTCCCATTTCTGCTTCTTTGCCCTTCACACGGATGCAGGAGGAAGGAGACCCCCAAAGAAAGGATTGGGTGTGACGAAATGTGGATCCAGCCACTCCAGGTGAAACAAGGCTGTATTAGGTAAGCCAGCTGGTGCTGGGCACAGGTTGAGCAAGGAACGGGTCCAGCCACAAAATACAGTTCCTCCCTTTTCATCTTGATAATGGCTCCTGAGTGACAGAATGAATTATATCCCTCGGCTCTGCTCCCCCTCGTTTCCCTCCACTAAAAGTGAGAAAATTGCTGTCACGGAGTGAGTGGGTGTCTGGGATTTGGTAAGAAAATTCTAAGTGTGGCAAACACCAGTTCTCGTTTGAGACTGGCTGAATAACTTGACTGGGGTTATAATAGTCTGTCTCCCTTGGGAAGAATAAAACAGAATCATTTAGACTCGATCTCAAAGCTGAGGAAGTTGTAAAACCTAATTGTAAGAGTGTCATTCTGCAAAGAGTTATTTTAAGTCTTTGATTTTTTTATTTCAACTGCTTCTTCAGGCCTCTTCTGAAAGCACAGTTCCTTAAAGACCTCTGTTGTTTCCCTTATGAAAGAGAAGATAAAGAGCTAAGCTGGTCACTGTCCATAACAAATGGAAGGGATACAAAGAAAAGCTGATTAGATCTCAAGTACTTCAGTTTTCTTTAAATCTGAAACTTGTGCTGCCTCCAGCAACAGCTTTTTAGAAAAAGAACCTTGTCAACAATAGCACTGAAGGACTCATTAAATCAGATTCATCTTGCCCATCTTCATGGCATCAAGCATCTTGTCTAAGCTGCTGCCTGGGTTTTCTTGTCAATGGTGAGAGATAATCATCTCTGGATGCAATTTATGCTGTCCATTTCCTTACATGATTACAGAGCAAGAACACATAAATCATTTACGTTACGCATTTTAAGACAGCAAAAGCTAAGTGATTAAATTAATTTACTGTATCTGGATATTCTGGTGCTCCCATCACCCTCTTTGGAGACAGAAAGGTGCCATGAAACACTTTCTGTATCTGTGCCACGACACAGCATAACCCTTAAACCTGTAGTTGATGAAAAGGGGTGAGATTGGTTAAAGGACAGGATCTACTTCATGAAATCATGGAATGGTTTGTTTGGAAGGGACCTTAAAGCCCATCTAATTCCACCCCCCCCTGCCATGGACACCTTCCACTCAACCAGGTTGCTCCAAGCCCTGTCCAGCCCGGCCTTGGACACTTCTTGCAAGCAACAAAAGTAGAGGGGGAAAGAAAGAAACAAATATGAAAGGAGTAAGCAAATTTTCAGGTGATATTTGCAGTGTTTTCCTCCAAACAAAAAGCCACAGCAATCTACATTTGTGTGCTTAAATTTTGCAGAACAATGTGATTTCCAGCTGGTTTTTTTGTATGAGCCTGTTAGAGCAAAGAGCTGCAAAGGAAGTGCTTCTCGGGGGGAGCAGCGGAGGACACACATGGTGGCCAAATGTTACAGAATAGGTTTCTCAGGAAGGTAATTTAGGGGATTGTGCAATGTGTTTTTCCCCTGATGGCTGATGGGACCTGTCTGTACCTGCTGACACACCTCGGGTGGGAAGGCTGGGTGGATCTTTAGTCAGGAGTTGGAATGAGTTTGGAGTTTCCCCCAAACACTAAGACAGACGAAGCTTGCTACGAATGGGATCTATGAGTCTGTGCAGTGTGTGGACAAAGCTTGTAAAGTGCAGCAAATCCTTGCTGGTTCCTTGCTCTTCTTCATCTCCTCATGCTTCTTCATCTCTTCAAATTCACAGTTCCTCTCCGTTGTAGGAGAAAGAGGGATGAACATAAGGAATGCCTCTCTCTCCCTTCCCTTCCAGGAAAAAATGTGCATTTACTGTGGACACTGTCACAAGTTTCTCTTCAGATTTGCTTTGGGAAATGAATGTAAAGGGCTTTTCCAACCAAAATGATTCCATCTTTTTTCTGCATTTCTTCATCCTTGCCAGTGGTGTGATGGCAACATAACCACCACCCTTATGAAATCTCCCTGCTGACTTTCCACCACGAGTGAGAACCATGTTTCACCTTCTATACCAGCTAATTATGGATTGGTTTTCCTCCTTTCCTTTTCCTTTCCTTTTCTTTATAATTTGAGATTGTTTTTGCTCATTTTCCTTCATAATTCTGACGTATTTAGGGTTGCTAGGCTGTTCCTTTCGCCTTTTCCAAACACTCTCTTCATGAGGACATCACCCTCTGCAGATTAGGAAAGGAAGTAATTATGGTTTTAACATGTAGGAGTGAGAAATTAAGAATTATGAAACATTAATCCCTCTCTCCCCCACAGATTGGCAATGTGAAGTGGAAATCACCTCAGAATATTCCAGGTACTGGAGGGTGAGAGGTCAGTTCAGCCATGCTGTTGTATAGGATTATCTGGAAAAGCCAAGAATTTCAGGCTCTTTCTGACCCATACTCCAAAATAAAATAAAATTAAAGTGTCTATGTTTGCTGGAGGAGAGGGAGGAAGAGAGGGACTAGTAGACTTGGACATTATTGAAATAATGTATGGAACTAGGCATTACCTTAATTCTGTTTTGGCTTCACAGGACCAAGTCTGAAGTACTTTGTTTGGAATACTGTAGCTGTGAAATACTTGCACTGATTTTCTGGTGTTTGTAGCACAGCTACTCTCTGATTTAATCAGGATAACACAAGGGAAAGTCATGTGGGACTGATAAAGATTTCAGTTGATGGATTTATTGCTTCTTGCTCTACGAGGGAGTAATGCTTTCTGTGGGAGTGAGCGATCGTACACCTGATGTTATGTGTAATTTTTATGTAGAGCTGGTCTGCTGTTCTTTATTCTGTCTCCCCTCTCTGGCCTCTTTTGCAGGTAATTGCTGTCATGCTGAAGTCTGAAGTGTGAGAAACAAGGCTGATGAGAGAAATCACTTCCCCACAGGGGTTACAAAATCCCTTCTATTATGCAGCAGTTTCAGCATGTGCCACCTCCATAGCTGCTGTACTCAGCATTTTCCTCAGCCTATTTCCCATTTATCACACTAGCAGCACTAGAAGTTATCCCATCCTCAGTCACATTCTTTGTAGTTTTTTTTCCTCTCTTCCCTATTTTTGCACCATAGCTTGGCTCAAACAACTCTCGAACATGTTTTGAGCTCCCATGGAAGTTTTTCTTTGTGTTAAGATCCTTGCCTGCCTTGTTCAGACATGCAAAGTCACCTGTTTGGTGCCTCCTCAGCCCTGAACTGGGGACAGGAAACTTCTGGTTTGATTTGGGTAGAAGTAGAGTCACCTGGTGCTTCAAAAAGCAAGCTGGGATGAAGAAATAAGAATAATGCAGGGGTTTCCTGAGAATTTAAGTGGTTTAAAGTGAGGGAAGGTTGGTGGGAGAATGCTTCCACAGGTTTCCATAATTTCTTCAAGGAGTTAAGGGACCTATGGGTGCAGTTATCACCAAAACACGGCATAATCAGCTCTGCCAGGGTGTGACGTGGTGTGACAGGAGAGAGATTCTATCACTTTCCATTCAGCAAGTCTGTGCTGCAAGCCCTGAGTCACACACAGCTGCTTTTTGGGGAGCAGCAGATAAGATCTGCTGTTGTGAAAGAACACATTACATCACATAAAGCTGCAAGGATTCCGTTCTGCTACTTAAAATGGGTTACCATACCCAAAAAATAGGGTTAGCAGCAGCTGGGGGCTGTACCAGCTGCTCCAGTAAAACACAATTTATCAGATCCTTACCCACCTGAATCTTTTCTAGGCCTGCCTTCAGGACCATGATCAAAAGGCAGTGAGGAATTTCCATGGAAAGCACAATGTCTTACCCACAGCACCACTTTGACTGAACAATTCCACATCCAAAATCCTCAGTAGAACATCAGGACCCTCAAAAGTCCCTGCCATGGTGTCCCTTCCAGCCTGATGCTGTAAACTCCAAGGTTTGGCTCAGATCCTGATAGGAATGAGGAATTAATAGAAAACATTCCTCTAAGGAGTTGCATCGCATAAAAAGAAAATAAAAAGAAGGAAAAGTAATTACAGGCTGCAAATAATAACTTCTAGATCCAACTTACATTCTCCTATATATTGCATTTTTATGACTAATTTATTTCGTTCATTTATTATGAATAATATTTTTTTCTTTATTTATATTTTAGTTTATGTTTTGCTCAGAGTTGGCTTAATTAGTGCTCCTTTTTTTTTTTTTTTCCTTTTTCCTCAAGAGGTGGCTGCCAAGCCTGGCAGTGTTTAAAAAGCATTTGAACAATGATAGAAGCTTTAACTTTTGGTTAGCCCTCAAGTGGTCAGGCATGATATTTGTAGAGATCTAAGTGATCTAAGTGACTAAATGATAGTTCTTTCCAAGCCACTCAACTCAAATATTCTATTGTATTCCATTCTGTTCTACTCAATCCTGCCCCTAGGAGAGAGGAAATTCCTGCTTGTACATTTCTGATGGTGCTTGACCTCCTCATGCCTTTGGTGTCATTCATGTAATTAATGTTTCTCTCCAGAATCTGCCACATTCATGACATACAGAAAGGGAGCCAATGGAGTTCCTTTGGCAGACAGCAAATATATCAACCACTCAGGCAGTGCAACAGCTCAGTTTGGAAGAAACAGATTTTAATCTGCACAAAAGATCCGTTTACTTTTGCCCCAAATATTTTTATTTTCTTTTTTTAAATTTAGGCTTGATAAGATACATATTAGGACAAAAGTGCCAGAAAGGATCATCATGCAGGTTTGGTACACCGCAAGAAAAGGACGATTGGATTACATGAGCATAAAAATATGGGATGTGTGAGGGAACAAGTGGATATCAGGCAGCTATCAAGTCATAATTTGATGTTTATCTTTTTAGCGGCTGACATCTTCATTGTGAAAAGACAAGTTGCAAAACCAATCAGTGCTGCTTCATGTGGGTAAAATCTTCGGAGCTGGGACCGTGATGATGCAACAGCTGTGGCGCAGATTAATGAAGGGTTTGTCCCCGAATGGATTGTCCCATTGTAAGGACCTGCCACTACAATGGAACTGTTATCAGCATTTCTATCAGAGCCGTGTCTGCAGGCTGACACTGGAATCATGTCAGCAGTGTCCTGCAGCTCCTTCTCTCAGGAGCTTACCTGGCTCATCCTGAAGGAATTAAAGCTTCAGTTATCCAAGGGCTTGACATAAATCCGTGTAAAGTCTTAAAACCTCGCTACCGTTTTGGGTGTTTGAAGGCAGTTTTTAAAAAAAAAATCTAAAGCTCCTGCTAAGCTCTTGCTTGTCTCCTGAAATCCCCAGGTTCAATCCTTGTCCAGCCTGGCCTGGAACACTTCCAGGGATGGGGCAGCCACAGTTTCTCTGGCAAACCTGTGCCAGGGCCTCCCCACCCTCACAGGGAAGCATTTCTTCCCAATGTCCCATCAAAACACCCCCTCTGTCACTTCAAAGCCATTCCCTCCTGTCCTGCCGCTCCAGGCCCTTGTTAAGAGTCCGTCTCCAGCTCTCTTAGAGCCCCTTTAGGTACTGGAATGATGCACGGAAGTTGTGGTGTTTGGGGTTATTTTGTGTGCTCCATACACTAAAACCCCTTTGGGGAGGAAGCTTTTCCCCGCTTGTCTTACTGACCCAGTGGGAGCTACTTAACCTTGGGCAGGATTTTAGGGTCAGAGAAAGGTTGGGCTGATCTTGAAGGTTGGACTCTATGATCTTGGAGGTCTTTTCCCACCTTAATAATTCCATAAAGCAGTGCATGACCACGGGACAAGGAGGGGCTGGATTCTTTCTCCTTTTCTGCTGAATATTCAATACTGAGTTTTCAGTGTAGGAGGGAAGCTAAAAGGAATGAGTTGTGCTGCACTCCTGAAGGTGCGTGCTGGTGTGCTGGAGATGGTTTATCTCAAATGTTATAAAAACACACTAAAAAGGACCAAACATGAGCCTAAAGGGATGGCAAAGCCCAGGATTTAGAAGGAAAAAGTGCCTGCTGTGACAGGGGAGGCGCAAAGAAACAGATTGATGATAACAACTAAACTTCTTTTTAAGGCACCTTGTTGCACTGGCTGTCTCTGGGAGCTGGGCTGAGAAATCAACATTAGGATTTTCACACCTTCTTATAAAGGAGAAGAGCCAGAAATATCGTGTAAACAACTTAATTGAGATAACTAGATGAGATTTCTCCTGGTTCTTTTGCATCAGCATTCCTTTTGGAAATCTAGACTGCAGAATCATTAGCAAATGAGAGCTTTACCAGCACAAGCAAACGAGGACTGAGGGGAAAAAAACAGAAAAAAAGGCAAGCAGATGCATGAGATATGTTGTAAATGTAAAGAAATTAATTCAAAGTAATTAATCATCAAAAGACAGTAACTGAGATAAATTAACTCATGTTCTTTGAAAAACCTGTTCTAATTGTAGGCTCCTCCATCTGTGTTGTTGACAATGTGGGTTTTAACAGGTGGTTTTCTGTGGAATAAAGAAATCGTTCAGTCAATCACAATTTTAAATTTTCAAGATTGGGTCTGCTTTGACAAGAGAAAATCATGTGGCTGCTGCAACTGTTTAGAGGGGAAAGCGGCACCAAGTGTTGTTCTGTAATGAATACTCATTTCCTGGAGTCCCCAGGTCTAATTAATAATTTTACAAAGACGAAGGGGGCAGTGGGAGGCGAAGAAACAGCCGTTTCACAATCTGCCATCAGAACCTGCTACAACATTCCATGTGTGCCATCCCAGGTTTATCCCAGGCAGCAGAAGCATCCAGGGCAGAGCTTCGAGGATTATTCCTGCCGAGGGCTGTGTGGGAGCTCCCTGCTCGTTGTGAGTGCTGGAGAACTGGACACAGAAAAATATGGGGTTTCACCAGGTGCTAAATATACTGAGTTTCCTGGAGGTTGCTGTGCTTTGGTTGTTGGTTTGGTGTTTTTTCGTAGGGCATAAGAATGTTCTTAATTCACATTTCGTCCAAGGGTTTCGTGGGCTGTAACATCAAAAGCTACGCTGCAGAGTCATATTATATTTTTCTGGTCAATCAGAGGTGTATTTTAAGGGAAGTTTTCCCTGTCTGAGCCCATCCTGGGAACGGAATGAAGTTGCTGAGAACTCCTCTAAGCGGTCAGGTCCCCTCCACCCGCGCGTCCTGCGGGCCTTTGGGCACTGGGGTCGCACAACCGGGGCAGGAAAGGCGCAGTTTTGGAGGGGCAAACCCAACCCCGAGGAGCCGGAACGGGTGGAGAAGGCGGGGACCGGGACCGGAGCGGGGCGGGTCCCTCCCTTAAATGCCGCGGCGGAGCGGGATGCGGGGCTGGAGCAACGGAGGGAGGAGGGCAGGATGGCACCGCCGGGGGGTGGCGGGGAAGTGCGGGATGGCGACAGGGATAGGGACAGGGATGGGGACCCCCCGGCGGGGATGCGGCTCTTCACCTGGGACGAGATCGGGCAGCGGAACGGGAGGGGGCCGGCGCCGCAGGAGCGCTGGCTGGTGATCCACAGGAAGGTGTACGACATCAGCCACTTCTGCCGGAGGCACCCGGGGGG
>VZRL01006727.1:144845-188599 GCA_013397895.1 Origma solitaria
GGGAGCCGGGATGCGGGAACCGGGATGCGGGAACCGGGATACGGGAACCGGAATGAGGGAACCGGGATGCGGGAACCGGGATGGGGGAGCCGGGATGCGGGAACCGGGATGCGGGAACCGGGATGGGGGAGCCGGGATGCGGGAACCGGGATGCGGGAACCGGGATGGGGGAGCCGGGATGAGGTAGCCGGGATGCAGGAGCCGGGATGCGCCGGAGGAGGATACCCGGGAAAGATCGTGCGGAGGGGGCTTGGGAGCGACCTCGGTGGGGCTCGGGGTATGAGACGGGGTCGGGGGAACGAAGTGTCGCTGCTCCGAGCGAGCGTTCCCAGCCCCGCGCCACGGGAAAGGGCAAATGAGGAGACGCAGCCTACGGGAACGGGATGGGAGCTGCTGCTCCAGCTGCATCAGAGCAACAGCTGGAGCAAGGCCAGGGGAGCACAAGGACATGCTCGGAGGGCTGGAGCACCTCTGCTAGCTGGGAGTGTGCAGCCTGGAGAGGGCTCCAGGAAGAGCTTAGAGCCCCTTCCAGTACCTAAAGGGCTCCAGGAGAGCTGGAGAGGGAATTTGGACAAGGGATGGAGGGACAGGACAAAGGAGAATAGCTTTAAACTAAAAGAGGGTCGATTTAGATTGGATACAAGAAAGAAAGTTTTGATGGTGAGGGTGGTGAAACACTGGCACAGGTCACCCAGAGATTCCCCATCCCTGGAAACACTCAAGGCCAGGTCGGATGGAGCAACCTGATGTAGTTGAAGATGTCCCTGCTCAGATGAGCTTTAATGGTCCCTTCCAACCCAAACCATTCTGTGATTCTTACGTCTTCAGGATTCCTCTTATCTCCTGATCTTGTTTGTGCAGTTGTTGTGAGCTGCAGCGATTTCTTCCATATATAAGGGAGATTTGAAGCTCATGGAAATAAAAACAATTTTCAGTCCATGGGGTTTAAATTTCAAATCGTGTGTTAGTTGAACTTTGTATTCTGTAATTACCGTCACTCATTTCTCAAGTGAGTCGGAGAAAATCTCGTTTCTGCCAGATTTCTTTCATTTTAGCATTCTGGAAAATCCCGGACAGTGGATGAACCAGATACTTTGCCTCTGGGATCTGAGCCAGTCCTTGTATGTTGGTTCCATGTCCAAATCATTAAGCCCTGCAGGACAGGAGCCACTTTTGTGTCTGTCCATCTTGCATTAGGTGCAGTGCTTAATCTTTTGGGTACTTATTATGAAAAATTAAGAAATTATCTTAGTTTGACTGGAAGATTTTAACTGAGAGCAGAGCCATGAAATGTGGCAACTCAGGAGAGGATGAAAAGCATAGAAGGCTCTTAGTGAGCAAAGAAACCTGAAGAACGAAAAAAATAGTATAATTAATGCCACTAATATAATTAGTATAATTAATTTTAGTAAGGGTGACACTGCACAAAACTGCAAAGTCCTTTTGGTGCTGCTTTTTGTTGTGGTGTTTTCTCACAAAGGATAAAAATTAGGGAAACCTAATTCCCAGGCTGCTCCAAGCTCCACCCAGCCTGGCTTTGGACACTTCCTGAGATGGAGTGATTTAAAGGGCATTTATTTATTTATTTATTTATTTATTTTTATTTGTCAAATGAAATTTGGATTTCTTTTCCTTTACTCTTTTACTCTCGTGCCTTTGCAGGATGCCTTTGTGGCATTCCATGCCGACAAGGTGCTGGTGAGCAAGTACTTGAAGCCACTACAGATTGGGGAGCTGGCACCAGACCAGCCCAGCATTGAGCCCACTAAAAATGTAAGTCTGTCCTCATCAATCAGATCGAAGGAGATTAAAGGGAAATATTCTGAGTTTTCACGTTGTTCTTCTGTATCAGCGCAGCTCCTAGAGCAATAGGATCCAGGTTCCTCACCTTTTTGGGGGCGATTACTTAGAAACAATGCGTGAATATGAGTCTAAATTCACATTATGTGGCTGAGAATGGGATTCCTGAAGATGAATTTTTCTTATCACAGCAATTCTACCTAAACAGCAGAGCCTTGTTTAGCCCTCATGAATACCACAATTGTCACTTCTTCTTTCCCTTGTTTTGAAAACCCGAAAGGAGCAGGAATAGTCTTGGAGAACAAAGACTTCTCCTTCCTCAGTGCCCACCAGCTTGGGGCCAGCTGGGCTGTAGGTGCCCATTTTTAATAGAGGCATTTAACCCTCCCTGTTAATCCTGGGAGGGGAAAAGCGAAGGTAAATATTAGGAATAATTTCATCCAAAGACCTACCACAAGGTGGCATGAGAAATTCATGCACTCAAAGTACAGCTTCCACTAGATACAATTTCCAGCTGAGCCCTCTGCTGCCTGCCAAGGATTTGATGGGAGAAGCACCAAGGATTTGTTTTAGGGGTTGGGATGCAGACATTGTGATGCCTGCTCCTGGCTCCTCAAAAACAAAGCTGCAGCAGAGCAATGATAAAGTTTATTCATGTGCAAACCCAGCTCTTGCCCTCTTAGCCAGATCCTTTGCTCTTTCTCCACTCCATTAAAGTGTTTTTGGGTTATGGGGCTGCAGTGGTGCCCTCTAAAACCAGAGAATTATAACCATGGTGCTTCCCCCAGGAAAAGCTGGTGAAAGACTTCCGGGAATTGCGTGCTACCGTGGAGAGAATGGGACTCCTGGAGCCAAACCAGCTCTTCTTCTTCCTGCTCCTCGCTCACATCCTGCTCTTGGATACTGCTGCCTGGCTCATCCTCTTCTACTTTGGGACATCCTTGACGCCTTTCATTTTCTCCCTGCTGGTGCTGACCATTTCCCAGGTGAGCAATGAATTCCACAGCCTGGACTTGCATCAGCCTCCACACACACACGCACACACACAAGCAGTTTCTTGTCCTTTGTTTCCTCACTTGGCACAGTTTCACACTTTGCCATGAGAAGACAGTCACTATCTGGATGCAAAAAAGAAATTCTGCATGTGGGGAGCTCCCAGTAAACTTAGTCTGGGATGCTCCCAGCAAGACATACTCTGGGGGAAGCCTTGAGAGTATCAGTGTTTCATAGTCCCTTTCCAATGGTGACTTTGGAGCAGTGTCTGAGAAATAAATCTCAGTATTTCAAAGCAAAGGATGAGTGTGGCACTATCCTGGTGCCAATTCCTGTTTTTCTCCCCTTCAAAGTTTTTTTTCCCCTCCTCCAGGTCCAGGCTTCCTGGCTACAACATGATTTAGGACATCTTTCAGTATTCAGGAAGACCAAGTGGAACCATTTGCTACACAAGTTCGTGATGTGCCATTTGATTGTGAGTCCCTGGAAATCTTCTGAGGGTTCTCCTGTAAAAACATGTGCAGCACTGGGGGAAGGATTAGGGTTAGGAACTGAGGAGATTCTGGCTCTGAAAGTGCTTTTCATGCTCTGTTCTTCCCTCGAACAGGGGGCCTCAGCCAAGTGGTGGACTCTCCTGCACTCCCAGCACCATGCCAAGCCCAACTGCTTCCACAAGGACCCCGATATTGATATGCACCCTTTCCTCTTCACTTTGGGCAAGAAATTCTCCGTGGAGGTCAGTGTGTGGGCGAGGAAGCCTAAAACTAAGGTGTGACGGCAGTTTCTGTAAAGAGATTTATTCTCCACGGTTCACATTAAGTCCCGTGAAGAATGTCTTGAACAGCTGACACGCAGATGTAAATAAATCAGGCATGATGTAAGGGCATGGGATATAGGGTGGAAAATCCACCAGCACATTAATGGCTGGAGAAACCTAATGACCTAGAACAACAAGTCACTAATTAATGATCATTAGATAACTTGTAAACATCAATGTAAGGCATGGCTGCAGTCGGCCTGGGCTTATTATTTTAATATTAATGTCTGAGGCTCGGTGAGAGGGGTGACTTTGGTGCGTCCAAATGTCTTCTAGGAGAAGGCAGAGCATTTGTTGCGACGGGAACAGCAAGACTGAATAACCCAGGGCAGTTGCTGGAGCTCCAGTTGGGCAGAAGTCATTTGGCCATGTAGGATATTCCCAGTTTGTCCAAGTGCTTGGACACTTCCAGGAGTGACAACCTAAGAGTGCTGAACCCCTCCTGCTGTAGATCTCATGTCTTCTTGAGACCCCCTCACAGCAGCTACAGCAGTGAAATATTTTTCTCTGTGCCATCCTGGAACTGCCGTTTAAGTGTACAGAATCAGAGAATAAAATAGGGGGGGAAATGGGAGGAAATACATATAACTGTTTTTGACCACCTCAAAATGCCTAATTCTTTACTAAATTAATCATGAATATAGTAAGAACATAAAACCAAGGAAATTCACCAGTTAAAATTCACCTCTGTCCATCCTCAGAGTCATTTTTATCCTAACTTAAGGGTCACACCATCTTTTAATTGATCAAAGGCATCAAATCCCTGCATTATGGAGTGAGAGTACATAGAAAAGGCATATTATTTACCTAAACTAATAGGGCAGATACACAAGAGGAAGATGGAAGGAATGAGGGTTGTGGGAAGTGTGCAAGAAGAGTCCCTCTGGAAAATAAATGGAAAACAGCAAGTTACCTGTGCAAATTGCTTAGTCTCCACTCTTTTGTTTTTTTCTTTCCTGTTCTTTTTTCCACAGCTTGGGATCCAAAAGAAAAAATACATGCCCTACAACCACCAACACAAATACTTCTTCATCAGTGAGTATCTCCATTCTCCTGAAATTCCCTGAGAGGTCCTAAAGCGGCTTGGAGATTCTACTTTTGACCCAGAGAACTTGAGCAGAACAAAGGTGCCTGAGTCAAAGAACAAAATTAAAAGCCATAATAACCACAACCAGATTTTTGGAAGAGTTGAAGACCTGATCCATTCCATTCCAGATCTTCCACATCCTCCACAGAGGCTCTGGGTTATGTTGTCATACCACATCTTTCAGTAGCATCAGAATCTGTGGGTTTGGGGGTTTTGTGGTTTGGTTTGGTTTGGTTAGGTTTCTCGTGGTTTTTTTTAAGTGCAAGTGAGATGTCCTTTTGGAAGGTTGAGTTTGAGTTATTCAAACCAAAATCCCTGGTAGGCAAGGAGTTTCATATGCAATCCTGTTGTTCCCCTGCTTTGAACAAAGGAATGGGGAGCCAGATAAGCATTGGGCTGTGGAAATTCCTTCTCAAAATATTCATTTGCGGCTGTTCCTCAGTTAAGAGCCTAAAATGAAATCTGAGGTTTGTAAGAAATCTCAGATTAATGGACAGACCTAGAAATGTTTCAAGGCACTAACAGAACATCCTGACCTGGAATGTTCTCCACATTGATGAGCAGTTCAGGATCTTTCCCTTCCAGGCTGATGTTGTCACTCAGCCCACGACATAACCAATGACAATGAATTTTTCTTTCCAGCTCTTCCTCCGCTCCTGTTTCCCACCTACTTCCACTGCCACACGTTCTACATTGCCTATACAAAGAAGTACTGGATGGTAAGCACTGCTATTTGTGTGACCAAAAGAGATCAGATGGGGACCTTCAATCTTCCTTCTGAGCATGGAGCCAGCTCCTTCCTAGGCAAGAATGCTCAGATTCATCTCGTACACCAAGCTCTGAAAAATGATCATTAGCCTGTGTTGGATTGCTCTAGATTATTCAGAAAAAAAACTTGTCAAAGGTGAATGTAAATTGTTCTCTTGTAGCTATAACATGAAGCTTAGAAAAAGGACTTAAGCAAATGTGATTTGTAATTATCTGCTTTTCTTGTTGTCTCTGGTTTTGGTAGGACTTGGCCTGGATGCTGACCTTCTATATCAGATTCTTTTATACTTATGGATCACTATTAGAAATAAAGAGTCTCCTGGCATATTATTTTATATTCAGGTAATGTCTCTTTAGAAGGTTCTTCAGCCTTTCCTCTATGTATTTTTCCATCTGCCTGCCTTTCTCTATGTTTAAATTTCCACATTCTCCTTCACCACCTCATTTTTGCCTGCCTTTTAATTCATAAAGTCTTTTGTTCAATTGCCAGTACAAGTTTTATGTTGCCTCATTGGCTGTGGCAGCAAAAAATTCCACTGAGTGCAGACCAAATTGAGAAATATTTACCTTATATAACATTCAGGACTTTGGGTGTTGGGTCTGCTGCTACTTATAGAGAATATTTAACCAAAACAGCTTGGCCTGGGCTTGCAAATGCCCAGGAATTATCCAGCAGCACTGAATTAAATGGGCAACACACTCTCCACTTAGACAATTTTGCTGATTCTTATCAGTTTGGTCCTTGGCTACAGATAAAACAAGTTGAACACCAGTCAGTGTTAAAACACGTGAAATAATCATGAGTTTCATTAGGAAATATCAATCTTCCAGGACTTGGAAGTTCTTCCAGGTGCTGGATTAGCAAGGCTAGTGTTTAGCCATGTCTTTAAGTATGGCTATGCCATTATTTCAATGGCTCCTCGCTGACCTGCTCACCCCATCCTGAATTCTTCCCTCTGGCTGCGCAGGATGCTGGAGAGCAGTTGGTTTGTCTGGGTCTCACAGATGAACCATATCCCTATGGATATCGACTATGACAAGAATTTGGACTGGATGTCTACTCAGGTAAAATATTTTTCCATTCCTAACAAATTGTGGCCATCCAGGTACAAATTTTTACCATAAGCAAGTCTGCTATTGCATTAAGGGTGAAATCTGTTGGTGGCCGGGAAGTGAAAGTTAGTAGGGTGATGGATTCAGTTATGGAAAAGGTAGAGAAGGACAGTAGTGACCCACTCATGGGCAATCCAAAATCAAATCCAGGTCCAGCGCTGCTTCCTAAACATACTCTGAGCCACCTCTGACTTTGCTTTTCTCTCCCCTCCTCTAGCTCCAGGCAACCTGCAATGTGAAGCAGTCACTGTTCAATGACTGGTTCACCGGGCACCTCAACTTCCAGATTGAGCATCAGTGAGTACTCACCTCATGAGAGAATTTTCTTCTCCTTTTTCTTAATATTCTCCCTTCTCTCTCTTTTTTTTTTCTTCCCTATTCCACTTTGCTCTGAATTCTAGAAATAGTTGTGGGGCACCAATGAGTTTGCCTTTAAAAAGACTGAAAGCCCTAAAGAGAGTCATGATGTAGTTCAAAACTCTCACTGGATCCACAGGATGACAAGAGAAAATGGAATATGGGGAGGATCCATACAAGGACAGCAACAGGGTCTATCCCAAGTAACTTGAAAGGATTAGTGGAAATGTCCGTGTTCAGGCACCTGTTTTTATTCTGCCACAATAGTTTAGAGTTGATACAGAATGAGATATTGCAAGGATGAAGGATGGGCTCATCTTCTCTGCGCTATGCACACGGCTGCTTCTGGAAAAAGGGGTGACGGGGAAAGTAGTTTCTTCCATAAGCATCATTTAATTCGGAGACAAACTGTGGAAAAGAACAGAGGGGGGAAAGCAGGGAATTCCTACGCGTTGCTTGTGTTAAAAGCACAGCAAGGGGAAGGAAGAGCCGGGAACAGCTACAGGCCCTGCTCATTGTGAGCTGGCTGATTCCTGGGCAGTACCAAGAATGACTAGGATTGCCTTTGAGATGGACTGGGAATGACTGGGATTGCCTTTGAGATGGACTTACGATTGCCTGTCTCCTGTCCACAGCCTCTTCCCCTCCATGCCAAGGCACAACTACTGGAAGGTGGCACCTCTGGTGAAGTCCCTGTGTGCCAAGCATGGCATTGAGTACCAGTGCAAGCCTCTGCTCACGGCCTTCGCAGACATCGTGCAGTAAGTGAAAATAAACCCCCCAAAACTGCAGAAGGATGCAGGAGAGACAGGAATCCTAAGAAAAAGAGTTGTTTTCTTCTTTTACACCCTTGGGGATGGTGCTGTGCAGGGCCAGGAACTAGACTCGATCCTTGTGGCTCCCT
Organism: Origma solitaria; assembly: GCA_013397895.1. Classification (NCBI taxonomy): domain Eukaryota; kingdom Metazoa; phylum Chordata; class Aves; order Passeriformes; family Acanthizidae; genus Origma; species Origma solitaria. Next base: position 152,685 of record VZRL01006727.1, read on the forward strand.
CCCAGCTCAGCTTATTCTGGGATTCTGGGAAATGAGCACAGAGAAACCCTCATTCCCTTGTCCCCACAGCGCTGCCCTGAGTGTCCTGCAATGTGTCCTCTCTTTGCCCCTCTCCCAGCTCCCTGAAGGACTCGGGAGAGCTCTGGCTCGATGCCTACCTGCACAAATAAAGGCCAGGGCTCGGTGCTACCATCCCCAGCCTGCCACGACCGCATTCCCAGCAAGCTGAGAGGCAGGGACCACAAGGGACTCTCTGGCAGAAGAAAATGAGTAAGAACTGAGGGACACTATTCCAATCGAGATGAAGCTGCCTGAATTTTTCTTCTGGGTTTTCCTGGGGTTTTGGTTCAGATGTGTTCAGAGTGGGCCAGGCAAGCAGAAGGTGAATTGTTAGGAGAGGGAGGAGCTCTTTGCTGACTGAGTCTGAGCATTTCTGGGCATGGGCTCAAGTCAGATCATGGACTGGTGCAGCAGCACACACTTAACTTCATGTCAGTCCTCTGACCATGGGTTTGGTTTGGCTCTCCTCGTGGGGAGCGTTTAATGCTTGATACAGCATTTGCTTACTTGAATTTGAAACCGCAAAGGATTTTGGATTAATATGGTGGTCCAGCAATGTGCTTAAATCACAATAAATCAGGATAAACTCCAAACCACACTTCGACTGTAGCAAGTGCAACATGCAGTGAATAAAAACATAATGTGTTTTCATTATTGTTCTCTAGGCCATCCTCATTGGCACAAGGTCGAAAAATACATGGGTTAAAATCAGCTTGAGCCCACTGCTCTCTTCAAAATTTATTTGGTTTTGGGGTTTTTTGGGTACTTTGTGTTGGGCTGAGACGTGAACACTCCATGTGCACTCCCCACCTCTACAGGACTAATATTACACTATAGAAAGATAGACCAAATCACCTAGAGACATTTGGTCAAATCAAAAAGTTGCTGATGCAACTAAAGCAATATTACACCAGATTTTTGCTGTGCCAGGCAGAAGGTGAGTCAGAGCAAGAGGCTGGTCCAGGTACTTTGAATCATCATTAAGAGGAGACAGTATCTTTCCATTAATTAGTAAGAAATTAATAGTCTGTTCTTTATCTCAAGACTCAGTACTGTCTGAGTACCACAGTGAGTACTTACTCAGACCCTGAAATAAAAGGCCAGCTTTTGGAAAGGGGACTGTGGGAGCAACAAAATTCATTTGAATATCAGCAGTTACCACCACTTTTTACAATAATTCAAGCTTAATAAATAGATATCTCAGAAGGTAAAGAGATATAAAAAATCCTCTGATGATATAACAAATGGACTTTGTATTATTTGTGCAATGGTTGGCTGAATTACTTAAAAACCTTTAACCCCACAGAGTCAGCCAGAGTATGGAAAAGATTTGTTATTAAACCATTTTTCCTGACTTGGAAAAAGTGCAATTATGTTTAGAGGTTAACAGCACAAAGTACAACTCCTGACCCATGGGAGTAAAAGGAGCAATTCCCAAAAATTCTGCGGGAGAATTAGGAAATGAAGCAGGAGCCACAACCATATCAGTTACTCACAAACCCATTTCCACTACTTTAAAAAGCCTTTTAAAATTGCATTAAGCAGTCTTTGAAAATGATTTATTGGGTAGATGAAAGGCCTGATTGGGAAGATCATAAACTGATTTTTGGACCTTTGACATCATTGGGCTCCTAGTTCAGGACCCCTGCAAGTCACAATGCAATTAAAATGAGAGCTGTGAATGTTTCCATTGTTTGAGGACCCAACAGGGCCCAAATGAGGAAAGGTGTGCAAGAAGGTTGAGCAAGATTGAGCCTATGGATAAATATGCAATAAAGCCTAAGCAATACCTAGATCAATGCCAGAGCAAACAGGAGGAATTGCCAAGTTTTCCCTGGCTATCTCTGACCAATCTTATCAGTATCAGCCTCAGATGAAAGGCTGCCTGCTTTCCCTCGGGAAAATATTGAATATCTGGGTGAGATTTTACAAGGAAGATATCACTGAGAGGGCCAAAGAAAGAAACACATACAAATTAGTCATAAAACCCAACAGAAAAGCATAAACAAACAAAAAAAAAAAAAACCAAAAAAACAACCGAACAAAAAACCCCCAAAACCCAAAAAAACCAAATAAAAACCCAACCCCCCCAATCAAACAAAAAAAACGCTCAAGCAAAAAAGTTACGGTACATGGAAACAGACGGAAAGGAAAATTAGCATCAGCAGTAGAGCATCTTCCTTAAATGTGAACAATGATGAAAACAATACAAAGTATTAACTGAGTTACTCTAAAATGTAGCCTTGATTCCTAGAACTCTGAAAGGCAAAATTCACATATTTTCTTACAATAGTATCTTGGAATCAAAGGTTCAGGAAAGACAGTTCTCATTGGAAATAATAGTGGAAGTTTAAATTCAAAGTGAAGTATTTTTGCAACAAAAACTCTTAGAAGTACTGAGTGGCTAAAGCACCTTGGAGTCTGCAAACACACAGTAAGTAGAGCAGGGAAATGAGATTTCTGCATTCCTGCTTTTCCAACTTCATGAATTCAAGAGCATTGTTGAGAGCATGTAGACAGCACAGGAGCTATGATTATGTAAGAACTCTGTATTTTCATCTGGTCTGGGGAGTGCTGCAATGGCAACTTAGACTGTAACCTGTGTCTCCCATCATCCTCCTTCCTCAATAATTCTTACAATGTATTTGCACACGGTCAAAGACTCCCAAGTGTGGAAAAGAGAATCAATAGTTTGGGTTCCCAGCAATTTGTTTGCAGGAAAGTGTATCCACTTCTGTGTCAATTCAGAATCAACAAAGCACAGGGACAAGGATTTGTTGCACTGCAAAGAGAAAAACAACAACAACAACAAAACAAACCCAACAACAACAACAAAAAAACCAAAACAAACAAACAACAACAACAAAAAGCAAAAAAAGCCAAAACCAAAAAAAAACCCAACAACGACCAAAAAACCAAACCCCCAAAGTTCCCAATCCTGGTCAAAATGTAAAAATGGGGAACTTCAGAGAAATGACAAGGAACAAACACCTAAATTAACAGACACAGCAAATCTATATAAGGGATTGCTGTGGTTCATCACATGCTGTGAAACAGGAATTGAAGTTTTTCCTCTGACTCGGTCCATTAGAGATTTACAGAGTATTTGAATCATACAATCAGTGGATCCAACTTTGACTACAACTATGCAAAAAGCCTTTTAGAATCTTGCAATGATTTGAATGAAATGGATTAAGGTGAACAGTTCTGAATTTTATAAAAAACTATGAAGACATTGTCTTCCTTCACCTCCTCAATCCAGCAACTTTGCTCTGAGTAGCAGGATGTAAAAAAAAAATTATTTTTTCATTTAAAAAGTAGAGCTCTCAGTTTATCAAGCTTCAGTGTGTGATCTGAAAAGAAATTTCAGCCCAGTTGCTGAGGACCTGCAGTGCAGGGAGATTTTTGCTCTGGGGGTAGAGTTTGACTGGGTGGAATTCCAGCGTGACAAAGTCCAAGTTTTCATCACACCATTAAACCACACAGGCTCTGCTCAGCAATCCAGGCTATAAAAGTGTCATCATTAACAGTCAACTATCACATTAAAAAATTTGTTATTTTTACACCACTGCCTCATCGTTCAGCCTTGATCTGCTTTCCCAGGCTGTGTAACAAGGCACCATTTTACCCTTTTGCAAACACAGGGCTTTTTTGGGGAAATCTTCTTCAGTCTCACTGATCCCCACAACTGCAATCATCCTGAATGCCACAAACATGGCAAGACTGTCTTCACTTCACCTCCAATAATCAAATTAGAGCCTTAGTTCTTCTCCCAGTTCTGTCCAAAATGGCCTGCTGGGTTTAATCCTCAATGTCAGAGTTGAGGCTGTGCTGAAGTCATGACCACGCAACTTTGATCCCAAACATCAGCTCAGACTGAGCTCTGCAGTCTCACCTGGGGGGCAAGGTCAGGCTTTGCCACGCACTGGAGATCTTCGTGGAATTTGCTATCAACAAGAGATAAGAGCACACGACAGGACTGGATGGATTCTCTTCTGCAGCGCTGGGCTGGAGACCCAAAGCCCACAGGAAACTGAACTCGGGAAAGTCCCAGCAGGGTCATCCAGTGCCACCCCTGCAGTGAACAAGGATATCTTCCACTCTCCCAGGGTGCTCAGAAGCCCTGTCCAACCTGGCCTCGAATAATTCCAGGGGTGTGGCACCCATCACCTCCCTTGGAAAGCTGAGCCAGGGCCTCATCACCCTCATAAAACATTTTGTGAGAAAATGGTGGCTCACCTGCTTGTGAGAATTCATGGATCAGATCTCCAAAGAGCCTTTTTTTCCAAGGTCAGCAAAAGGTATGGGATATGATTTGGCAAAACAACATGATTGGTTGATTGGATGCTAAATTTATGGATACCTACACACTGCTTAATAGGCAATTCCAATCAACGAGCTCAGGAAAGGCAATCAGGGCTTTTCCCAACATCTTTAAAGCACTGAAAGTCTGACCCAAACCTACCCCACCCTTTTTCTGCCCACGTAACACTTAGCAATCCCATGAACTTCCTCATCCCCTGGCACAGCTCACTACAACAAACGTGATTCTGGAATCTGCTGTTTTTCGGATATTCAAGTCCAAATGTTTTGGGAAAGGGAAAATAACCTAGGAAAGAAGGCCCATGAAAAGGAGAGGCACTCCTGGAGGAGCTGTAATTTCCAAAACATTAGTTTCAAATTCATTCCCAGTTCCACTGCTAGAGATGTGCATCTAAAATAAAACAGTAATAAGAAAACGTTGAGCAATTCTCCTTTACAGATCACTGAAATCATATTGCAACAACCTGTCAAAGAAATGTTTGATTTTAATTGACCAGAACACAAAATCAAAACGAAAGGGAGGTTGGATCACGTCAACAGTCTCTTTATTCTCACGATAAGGAGTTCTAAATGGATTTATTGTCTAATTTTTTTTTAAAGAAAAAGCATTATTGTTCTTTCTTTGGGAAAAGCCAAGTTTTCTGTGCAACCCCTGTCTTGGTCAGTTCAGCAGCACAGATCATTTCAGTCATTTAAGCACAACTGTGGGATTGAAATGCAAATTTTTAAAACAAAGGCAGCTGCAAAAAGTACATCCAACCTACACCTTCTGCACCATCTCCAGAAAAACAGATGAAGGGATATAGAAACTCCCTAGACTAAAACAAACTATTTGAAGACATTTGCACAGAAAACACTTTGCCAAGAGATTTTTAATTCCATTTATTTCAGAAATAAAAGACAAGATAATTCACTTAGCAGACACAATCCAAATCAGAAGATCAGGCCACATTTGCTCCTTTCCAAAACAGAGTTAGGTTCCTCTCTTCCAGCACGAAATATTCCCACCCGGTCATGGAACCCCACATGCCTGATCAGGTAAGAATCCAATGGAATCCCAGAAAACAGCAGGGTATCACTTCGTATTATTTTACTGCACCTCTGCCACAGTTCATTCTTCACAATCAGGTTCCAGACATATTTTCTCCATATATTCATAAAAACATGCTGCTTTAATTAAAGGATAACCCTGAAAATTTGCTCTGGCTTGGTTGAGAAATAGCAATAGCAGATTATTGCAGTAAAATAACAATTTCAGCAACCACTGGGAATAGTTCTCAAAGTCCTTGAGCTTGAATTTCAACATTCATGCATTCGAAGGTTCATTTCTCAAACACTGAGCATGTTAATATTTTTCTATTTAAATGTTTACAGATTAGGAGAAACAATTTACTCCCCTACCCCTGAAAGGACTGTAAGGTGTAATCAATTCAGTTGTACAGTGCATGGAGCAAAAAAATATCCTTTGCTACCTCCCTTATGTCAGTTATATCCCAACACAGCATTAGTAAGCAAAGATTATCCTGAAATATATACTGGAAATAAAATTGAACTATATTTAGATTAAATTTTGCAGTTAGTTTTATCTCTTTCATAAGGAATGAGCAAAATGTTGGTATGTCTCAAACCACTGCATAACATTTTATTTCTGGAAGGCCAAAAATGAAATTCAAGGGATGTGTTTACAAACACATACAGATAATTAATTTATTAGAAATACTGAACAGCATCAACTTTTTTAATGTTAACAGATTTCTCCATGAGGGCAATCACATTATCCTTACAGAAATTCTACTGTGTGATTTAGCTAGGACAGTTTTAAACAAAAAAAAAAAAAGAAGTGGTATTTTAATTAAGTTTCTGTTTGCTCATAGGAAGGAAGGCAATTTCTAATCATGAGTTGTTTAAAAATCCCAGAAGTGGTTATCAAGCAGTAAAGCACTAGTGTTGAAAGGCACTAGGATTGCAGCTTGTGTTACCTGGTTTCCAGCACACACTGCACTTGAGAGATCAGTGGAACCCTCCTGTGCTTGGCCCAAGTCTGTTACATTCAATAAAGTGTTGGACAGGTTCTTGTGCAGGTGGGAGGATGAGAAATCCAGAGCAAATCTCTGCAGATTTACAGGTTGGATCTTTCCTTGACAGACATGCGAGTTGTGGACTGTGTGTATGTCCTAATCACATCCTGTAAACAAAGCAACACAAACACTCAGAGTGAGGCCCAGTTAAAGCAGAGAACTTCAAGAAAAAAAGAAGTATTTTAATCAACAGAGCTGTTATTCATTGGAGCAAGCTCTGAGCCCAGGACAGGCTTGTGGAAATGTTTCATTACCATTACAAAGGGTGGGTAATTAACCCACACATTATGCATCACATAATCTTCCACAAACCTTACAAACCCCAGCTGAAACAAAGTCTTCGCACCTCACCAGTTCATCAACATTTAATTGTTATTAAAGTGATGTCTCCTCATTTTGCAATTTTACACGCACTGACTTCTGGCCTTTAAATCAAATGGGAGTCAAGACCAATTTCGCACTTTATTTTACAAGAGGAAAAAAAAAATAATTCACAACCAGTCAAAATTCAGCCACAAAAATTATTACCATTATTACCTTTTTCCCACTCTCAGCATTGTATTTGTCCAGCAAAGCCTGGATACAGGCACCATAGTTAGGATGGACATCAGTGAAGTTTTTCACCTGAACAGGAGGACAAAACAGAAAGGGCAACAAGAATTCTTTCCTCCATTTCAAATGGATTGAAATCCCACATTTCCTAGTCTAAAAGCAATAGGTATCATAAGGAAGAAAAATTTAATTTCAATCAGTCAGAAACAAGCTATGAACATCTTCAAACACTATTTCTGTTATCTCACACAGAGCTCACTCCCAATTTAAACAAAGTTGCCCTGGGAAGGGTAAAGATCCAATTCTTCTCTGCCTTTTCCTTGTTTAGAACAAAACCTTACTCTGGCAGTCATCTGATTTTTGAAATACCAAGCTAAATACACATTCAACATCTATCCCATTCTTCCCCCCAGGAAGAAGTTACTTTAACACGTTATATATTGATGTTGTATGTATAAATACGCACTTCTTTAGACATACATAAATACGAGAATTCCTGCATAAGAAGAAATCCAGCCTTCTCAGAGAATTCCTGATCTTCCTTTCTGAAAGTCATTATGACAAAGCTACTACACTGGTAGAAAAGCTGGAATAAACCCCAAAGAGGGAACTTACAGCTCGTTTCTGAATGAAGAGTTGGGCATCCTTCAGACTTTCGGCAATGTTTTTACACAGCCTCTGGCGCTCTGCCTCGTTCAGCACCTTGAGGTAGAATTCCCGTACCTGGCCATTGGAAAAAAGAGTTTCTTTTGAAATTCCCAACAGCAAGTGAGTAAGGATAGTTTTCACTTAGCCAGGCAACACTTCAAATACTCAAAATGTTTAGAAGGTAGCCAATCTGTGAGGGTTTTTCTTTGGCAGACGTGCCAACACCTCCTTTGCCAGACACTAATGGCAGGAAGTCACATCACAGCCTCTACACAACAATGCCCAAGACATGGATTTCAAATTCGGTGAGAATTCACGCTCATACACACCCTACACGCTCCTCACAAAGCCTGTCCCCACCCTCACCTGGGTCACATTGTCCTCGTTGGCACTGTTGAAGCGCTGCACATCTCCCGAGGCAAACATGCGGCTCTCCTTGAGCCGGGGCTGATCCTCAGGACCAGTGAAGCTGTTTGGGTAATAGTTTGGGGCACCACCTGGGAAAAAAAATCCCCAAACCAAAATAATCAGATGACAGCACTCTCAGGTATGTCAGAAGACAGTGGATGTTCTTTGCTTGGAAGAATCTAAATCAATTACTCAGCGATGATTTCTTTTATTAAAAACAGTTGACAGTATTTTTCCATCAACACCTTCAAGCCAATGCTTAACAGCATTTGCTACAAAGAGAATTTCCATAGCTTTTTTTTAAAAAAAAAAAAAAAAGGGAAAACTGGTTTCAGACATAAGAACATCTGGCCACTCTCACAACAATACTGCTCAATTGTAACAGACAAAATTATGGTTGAAGTCCAAGGCAGTATAAAAACACACTGTCATTTGTGTATCTGCATTAATACAAGGCTTCCTTGTGTAGGGGGTGCATTTTAAACACATAAGGAACTTGTGGCACAGCACAAAAATAAATTTGTTATCTGCTCTGGGACAAGAGCAGCTGCTCTCAAGTTCCTGTTTTTCAAATATTTCCCTCTCCTCCCTCAGCAAGTGTCTGAACTCATAGCCCAGGGGAACACATATTTTGGCATGAGCCACAGCTTAAGTACATCCTTGTTTACTCTCAGGTGTAAAACAGCCACTATTGGGCAAACCTTGACACAGGAGAAGCTGCTCAATAGAAGGGAAATTACAGCTCTACTCTTGGCATTTTCACTTTTGTCTTTCACAACCTCTCATAAATCAGACAGCAAAGCAGTTCAGTGAAGTTGACTGAGCATGCAGGAGTCAGCCTTTAAATTTAAAAAATGCAAATACAGATTTCTCCAAGACATTTAGGCCATCTCCATTATTTTTAGATTAGAACTTGCCTACATGCAGAAACAAAGAAATAGTAATCAACTTCAGTAAAAATATTTCTCTGACACATTTCTTCATTTCAAATCAGTAATAATGTAGAACTTATTCAATTAAGTGCCCTTTAACAAGCATGTTTCTAGAAGTCTTTAAAAAAACATAAAGTAGTGATATTACTGAATTTATTTCACTGGGGGTATTCTTCTACACGAAGTCTGGGAACTCTGAAGCTCGGGGAGGTAGAGCTGGGAGAAAAAGTCACAAAAGACACAAGAGGCATAAGAATCATCGTACTGAAAGCTGTTTTCCTGCCTACCTTGGTTGTCAGTAACAGTCATTGGCCCATCCCTCTGGTAGTTGGCCACCCTGGCCCTGAAGGGACAATTCACAGGGATCTGAAGATAGTTGGGGCCCAGGCGGTGTCTGTGGGTGTCCGGATACGAGAACAGGCGTCCCTAAAACGTTGATCACAAACATTTATTACCACTTGGAAAAGAGTGGGGCATGTCAATTCAAAGCTACCACCTAAGCAGCAAAGTAAGCAATGCTCAGCAGGTCAAACCTCCAGTTTACCTGCAGCATTTTGTCAGGGCTGGGCTCAATTCCAGGGGGCATGTTGCTGGGGTCATATGCCATCTGTTCCACCTCTGCAAAGTAGTTGACAGGGTTCCTGTTCAAGACCAGCTTTCCCACAGGGATGAGAGGGTAGTCACCATGTGGCCAAATCTGTAAGACAGTAACACACATCCATTAAAATTAACATTATTACAGTATTCTGCAGCTTAAATGCCAAGCAAAATATGCCTGATTTAAGTCTCCATTGAGAAAATCCATTCCTGAGTTTCTTTTTTCTTAACAAACATTGAGAAATGTCTTATTTTAAGAAGCCTTTTGCAATTAATACGGAGTATTAATGCAACTTATTTCATCATCCCAGCATAATCTCAGCACTTGAGTACTTGAATGGAATACCCGTGGGCCCTTGAAAAGCTGCCTAGGGAAGCAGGGCGTGGGTGGAACTGGTGGCACAAATGTTTTCAGCTCCTTCAAAATGCTTAACTGGCTTAACTGGCCTTTTCTTTGCCATCTGAGCTGCGTTTTTGAGTTCAAAGGTCTTTAGCCACTTGGGAAGAGCAGTGTTAGAGGCAAAGAAGAGCAAATCAAGTTTATGTCAACATCTTTCAACAATGCATTCCTAGGAACAGCTACTGGGAGTGGGACAGAATGAGACCAGCAAGGCTCAGGGTGTGACTCTGATCTGAGATCACACCTATGGGATCTACAGGCCTGGAATCAAGCCCTATCCACATTTCCCTGAGGAAGAGGAACATCAGATATAACATGACTACAGTTTCACCTCCGGAATTTCTGGCTCATCGTGGCTCTACAAGAAAGAATACACTTAAAAACTCCCTGAAACCGAATATTCACAGCAATAGCAGACATACCTTAGTCACATCGAAAGGATTGAATGGGAACTTCTCTGCTTCTTCAAAGGTCATAACCTGAATGTAGAAGGACCATGAAGGATAGTTCCCCTTGGCAATGGCATTGTAAAGGTCCCGTATGGCATAATCAGGGTCAGTAGAGGCCAGCCTTGCTGCTTCTTCCACAGGAAGGTTTTTGATGCCCTGGTCAGTCTGAAAGCAACAAAAGCACCAGTTACAGCATGCAGGAAGTATTACAGAAATCATTAATCAGAATGAATTTTAACTAGGTTTATAATCCAAGAATGAGGTTGGCCACATTCCAATAACTTGAGTTCAGAATTATAATACATTAAACATCCGCCTCCCAGATAAAAATCAGTTTACTGATAGAGCTCAAATAACAAGAGGCAGATCCCCAAATAGGAGTTTTTTACAGTCTGTAAATGATTACTGTGTTAGCCAGAAGAATGATGCCTCCCCTCTTGGTTAAAGGTATGAAACTGATATTAAACAAGGACACCTTGTTTAACAAACAATTCTCTAAATTAAACTTGAAAAGTCACAGAACATTTTTATGGTTTTTATCCAATATGATGTATAGCTCCAATTTAAAAAAAAAAAAAAAAGATCATTACCTTGGCATGGAATTTGCAATAAACTGCTCTTCCATCAGCATTAACCAGTTTGAAAGTGTGTGATCCATATCCATTCATGTGGCGATAGCCATCGGGAATGCCACGATCACTGAACAGGAAAGACACCTGAGGAGAAGGATCCAACACTATTAATGGGCTCATCAGATCAAGGATAAACTTATCATTCCACACTAAGTTTGTTTATTGCATTAATCGGCATCGCTGGGAGCTATGTTAACGTTGTTAGGAACTCCTTGAGGAATTTCTAGTTCAAGTGTTAATGAAATAAAACTGATTTCCCCTGTAAGCACAAAACGGGTAAGCATGGATAATTTAAAATTATATTTAAATAAAATATAAATAAGACTATGTAGAATTCTAGATCAAACATGGAAAAGAAAGAATTAAAAACTGCTGTCACAACATTATTTTCTTAATCATATAAAATAAAGTCAAAGGATAAGCTTACTTGATGCAAAGATTCAGGGCGAAGACTCCAGAAATCCCACACCATGTCTGGATCCTTCAAATGAGTCTGAGGGTTCCTCTTTTGGGTATGGACGAAGGATGGAAACTAGTTTTTCCAGAAGTGGAGGAGAAAAAAGAGAAACAAAAGGTATTAAAGACAAAGCTGTAGGATCACTGAAAAAATCTTTTACTGCCATATGTTTGCTGCAACCAGATTCATTCACAGAACAGCAGAACGAGGGCAGTGTCAAACATTTACAATTAGGATAAACAGGCTGTTCAGAGATAAAGAATGCTTTCATTTTGTGGTTGATAAGGTGAGAGATAAAACTGTTCATATTTGTGTAACTGTATTTATGTGACTCACAAATTAACATAGAGATACTACAAAATATCTGTGCTGAACTCCTGCACTCAAGGAAAGCCCCTCTACTAAGTGCTGTTAAACTTATGCTAAAAGACTTAAAAAATCAGATTTAATAAAAAGAATTAGCAAGAAACTTTTAAAGCAGAAAGTTCAAGTGAGAAGTATGAAACCACAGAAGTTGTCAGGCTTTAGTTCTTTATTTGCTTTTGTTTAAGAACATCTTTCCAAGTAAAAAACATTCAGATCATCTAACAAACAACAAAATTTAAGTGTGTCAAAAGAGCAGCTTTTCCTTCTCGGTGAAGCCAGAACAAGAGGTAAATGACCTTCTGTACTCTCTCAAGAAGTACCCTCGCCTTTGGTGCTTACTCACCAATATTGCATCCCGAATAAAGAAGATGGGAGTGTTATTTCCCACAAGATCCCAATTCCCATCTTCTGTGTAGAATTTCATGGCAAAGCCTCGGGGGTCACGAACTGTGTCAGCTGAGCCAGATTCTCCAGCTTGGAGAAATACATGAACATAGAAGTGTTAGGATAGGAAATGCATATAAATGTAACTCGAAAATAAGCCATAAACTCCTAAAAGAGCAGAGTTTATTGCAGTCTTGTCTACACCAAGGAATTTTACAAATATTTTCAACAATACTTTGGGCACTGAGAATTTTCAAAGTGTGAACCCAGCCAAACATTCGGGCCACAGTCAAAAGAAGGAAAAAACAAGTATATCCACTTGAACCAATTAAGAGTGGAATTTCCATTATCACTAAGAGAGACATCATCAGCTTATAAGGCTGAATCGCCTAAACCCACACTTGTTTCTGTGCACCAAATCCCAGTGGGAAAGCTCTCATTTAGAAGGTAGCAATCTTTGGGTTGGACCTAATAAAAAAAAAACTATGGAAGAACTATAATCCTTTTAATTCCTCCTGCTTCACCCAGGATGGGATTTTCAATGGGAACTTAGAGCACAAGTGCCTAGCACAACACCCGAGCAGAAGTGTTCCAGAAGTGCTCTGAACAGCTAATGCTGAACATTGTGATGAAATCAGCAGGACGCTCATTCTCTCGTTAAAAACCTTGAGTGTTCCAGAACAGCAGGGAGGAAACGAGTCCGAACAGGGCAGGGGAAGTGAAGGGAAGGATCCAACAACCTGCTCCAGCAGCAGTGCACAGATCCAACCCAGCTCCCTGTCCTTACCCTGTACGACACTCAGGACTCCCTAAATCCTAAGGAATTTGACACAGGGAAGAGCCAAGAGCCCAAAATCAGCAGCTCCACGAGCCTTGCTGGACTTATTTCCTCCAATACTTCCAGAACTGAATCCTCATCAGGATTCCTTTAAATACATGCACATCATTAATTATAATTTTTCTATCAGACAAGCTATTGACCACAATATGTGCTTTAACTAATAGCATTTGAGATTTTCTTAGTTTGTGCATTCCAATCTTTAAGAAACCAGAGTTTATTTATGGAAGATTGTTTATTTTTCTTTCCCCCATATTTAGGTTACACCATTCATGCCCAAAACATTCCTGCAGCATAAGAGATTATAGGTATTTAACTTCCAAGTGTTGATTGTGATGGAACCAGAAACAAAGCAACCTTTCTGTCACAAAAAACAGCTTGGGCTGCCCTCCCTCCCACATCTGAGACAGAAAAGTGTCTCCAGAGAGCTCTGACAGAAAGGGGCAAAAACTCCTTAAGGTTGCCCATTTAAATGAAATTCAGAGAAGAGGAACTGGCTGGAAGAAAGGATTTCAAACACCCTTAAGTGCCCCACAATGCACACACTGCTATCAGGGCACACACGGAACAGACACACAGTAAATTCAGAGCCTTACCCACAGTGGAGAAGCGAATGGCAAGGGGAGTCCTCTTCCCAATGTGCTCAAACACTTTTGCCTTACAATACTGGGTGATATCATGAGTGACTTCAAAATAGCCAAAGGCTCCTAAGGAACAACAATTGCAAAATATCAGATCTAGGTACCTTCCTTCCACTCACAGCTGATCTGTTATTAACATACAACTTGAGTCAAAAGGAAACATGGGAATAGACCAGTTCATAGCCATGCCCTAAACACTCGATTTACTTTCACAAAATGAGATTTATTTAACACAAACTATTTGCACTGAGCTGATTCTCTCCTCCTTAACTGACTGTTAGCAGCTCCCAGCAGCAGCACAGAAGATGCTCTTCTGCCAAGATCTGTGTATTTATCTGGGAGCAAGGCAGGTGTTTCTTTAATCCTGTTCTGTGTTGCAGAATTTTTGGTGCACCTGTAAGATGGATGAAGCAACAGAACTCTTCCCACCCCCACAGAGGAACTTTTCCCATGTACATTCACATTATAATGTGAATGTACTTTTCCCATGTACATTCACATTATAAATACAGCCCCACATTTGCTCCTTCTAGGGCAATGCATAACAAAAGTCAAGGTACTAATTCTACCTTACGAAGACCAATAGTAATTTTATTAAAGGTTTAGGTTTTTTTAATTTACATATTAGATCATCACCTTGCTCTGGCAGACATAGACCAGAAGACAGCCAATTCTCTATTAAATAACATGCAAACAACATTAAATAGCAAGGGGAAGGAACAGACAGAGAAAATATGTTCAGACAGAGGAATATATAGTTCAGAGACTACAGAAAATACAGTAAAAACAGAAGGGCTATAACCACATTTTCTCTCATTTTTGTAAACAATTTTTCAGTGCTTCAAGTTTTGGCACAGAGTTCTTTTAAACCAAGCCTTACCACTGTTGTTTACATAGATTTATTATAGCTAGTAACACTAAATTATAGGTAACAATGTAATTTATGTGTCACAACCTACATGTTAACTCAAAAGCTCTTTCATTCTACACAGAGAAAATACGTGATTTTAAACATACCTGCCCCTTTTGCGTGCACAACTCTCTCAGGAATCCTCTCTCTGTCAAAGTGAGCCATCTCATCAGTGAAAACAACATCTTGGACAAGAAGAGGTCCACGTGGCCCCACTGTCAAAATATTCAGCTTATCCCCAATGGGGTTCCCAGCACCTGTGGTCAGGGCATCTGGTTTCTGAAAGCAAGACAGAGTCAGTATCAATACCAGAAATTAAAAACTCTCTGGCGCTGAGCCACACATTTTGCATGACTGGTTCAGTGATTACGTGTCACAGAACATATCAATAAGTAGATGGCGAAATTACTTCGGATTTTGCAGGAAGTTACAGAAAATACAGATGTTTACCTACATCATAGTGCTGCGTGTAGGGCAATTTAAGGAGGGGAGTTCAAGTCACAAAAATCCAGGAATGTTTTCCGTGGTTCGAAAATATTTCTTCTTAAGACTATTGATCTTGCTTCAAGAGAAATGTGGGATGGGAAAAGAGAGCTAAAAAAGGAGTAGCTGCTGGAAAATAAGGGAGAAGGGAGAGGAAAAAGAGAAAGGTAATGTCTGTACAGGGAGAGGGGCATAAGGAAAAAGGCACAGGCTGACTAAAAGGGGGTTTCCATGATTAGTGTCGGTCTGGAAGAGCTACGGAAGCAACAGAAGCAGGAACACCTGAGGAATCATCATTTTACACTCCTGAACCATAGAAGGACTAAGATTAACACTAGCCCCAAGAAGCTCTACTGCTAGAAAATATCCTGCACCTTCAAGAAACACCTGTGCTATAAGTGAGTATACTCCTACTTTCGCCAAAAAACCCCAAAAAAAACCACATAAGAAAAGACTTCATCTGCATCACATATGGGGTTGCATGCTCCTCTAAGGCAATATTCCTATTTTCCTGCATGCTGTAGAAAATGTAGCGATAAAGGTACATCAGCTCCAGAGACCTGATGGTCACAGGTCTCAGTTTTTCCTGGAGTACATTTGTTGCTAGGAGCCTTGTAAAGGACTTAGAAGAACAGAAAACAAGTAAGGACAAGGAAAAAAAACCCAGGAAAACAAAGAAAAAATTTACAATAGAGTAAGCTCAAATAGCAGAGTCACAGATTACGACCAGTTAACCCATCACATGTTGCACTACATGGACGTAACTCCATATGGGCTCTCTATCCACACCATCCTACCTGAAGCATCCGCACACCTGAACCATTTGAACACCCGCACAAACTCCCTCAGCCCCTCCTGACTAGTTCTCCTTCTTTTAAAGTTCTATAAATGAAAATGGATGGTGGAGAGAAGGAAAAAGCAATTCTTGATGAGAAAAGCCTTCACTACTCTAACAGCGACATCATGGGGTTCCAATTCTTACCCTGACAACCTAAGTTCTGCTTTAAGGGGTTAATTACTGTAAACAGATAAAATTGCCATCTGATGGAAGACCTTCCCCCCCACCACTCCCCACAAGAGGTAACCCACAGAGGCAGGGAAAGAACACTTATTCACATCCACACCCAGCGCTCTGGATGAGGCAGAGAATACAGGGAGTTACAGACCCCTTTGTTTCACTCAGGTCCATGAATAACCACATAAAAGGCATTTGACAGGATAGGTGCATTTCCGCTGTGTTCTTACTAATGTGCAACACACACTACTCCAGCTGGCTTGAATTCTCCAAATACCCAAGTTCTTTATTCTTCCTTCACCACTTCATTAGCATAAAGCTTTATGCATAAATCCAACTCCTTTGGGATGCCAGGAATCCTCAACCTACACTGAAATCTGTATCAACGTTTAAAAAGTCAATATGTAACTGCTTACAGACATAACCATGATGTTCAGAAACTTACAGGACAGTTACTTTATTTAAAGCTAAACTGGTATTTTAAATCAAAGAAACATCTGCTTAAATCAAAAGGTTAGCAATAGTTTGTCAGAGGAAATATGGAAGAGTAGAAATTGTCCCCTGTATATTTTCCACTGCTTATTATTACAGGCAAGACTATCTTATAATGCCAACATTTAAGGCCACCAGAAGCAGTTGCTAAAACCACAACTTGCTGAAATTAAGACTATAAAATAGTTAACAGCTTTGTGGCTGTACAGTCTCTTTTGTGTAGACAGACTTTCTAGAGTTCACAGTAAAAGTAAAGAATACTTGTTTTTTAATGGTAGGAAATACTCACTTTAGTTTCAGGATAATGTTATGTGAGGCACACAAAGTAAGCTTCAGAGAGGGAAAAAACCCCATAGTTTAATGAAGAATTCTTATACTACTTTTAGACCTGAGTTTGTTTGAAGTCTCTGTTTTCATATGGTTGGGAGCTGCACACAGTCCAAACCTTGAAAGATAAGAATTTTTGAATCTGTATTTCATTACAGCACTAACCTGCCATGATAGAAAGAAGGGAAGCAAAGCCAGGAGAGTTTTAGTCACTGCTGTAGTAAACAGCACACATCAAAGTACACACTTCCAGGCATTACTGATACTTCGTACCTTATACAACTCACTTTAAAATTCTAATAAGTCCTCTCTACTTTCTATCTTAAAGTCTCATGACTCCTTATGCAACACAGACTTTGGGTTGCCTCCCAATCTCCAAATTAACCTTGGCCTCTTTTCAAATACTGCTTTGCTACAGAAAAGCCGACATCCCTACAAAAAGTATTACGCATGGATAAAAACCAGACTATTATGACACATGCTAGGATATGATTAAGTCACAAGTCATTGGGTAGTTTTCACACCGTACTTTGCGAACAGAGAGGAAAAAAAATAAAATTAAGATGACTTAACAGCTCCAGTGGGAACTAAGGCATCTACTTGCATCTTGCAAGATTGCTGATTAAAACCAGCAGAAAGTGTATTTATAAACACATGTTTCTGTCAGAAAAAGCATATAGAAACTGTCACAGCGATTTGATGAAGAAGAAGGGAAATAAACTCTTGCAGCATTGATACATTTACCTGAATATTCTGGGGTCTATTCTACATCTTCAGACAAATGAGTGCCATGCTATTGACTACATGCCTTTATGATTTCACTCAACCACTTGTCCCAATCCACTTCACAGAATCACAGAATGGTTTGGGTTGGAAGGGATCTTTAAAACCATTTCATTCCAACCGCCTGCCATGGGCAGGGACACCTTCCACTACCCCACGCTGCTCCAAGCCCTGTCCAGCCTGGCCTTGGACACTTCCAGGGATGGGGCAGCCACAGCTGCTCTGGGAAATCCATTCCAGGGCCTCACCAACCTCAAAGGCAAGAGTTTTTTCCTAAAAAAGTCACTTCAGTCTGGTCAGCAAGTCCATACAGAATATGCCGAGTCGGAAGGGAGCCACAAGGATGATCGAGTCCCACTCCCGGCCCTGCACACATTGCTGTGCGTGCTTTATCCTTTCTATTACTCCCCCGTTACACTTCCACTGGGAAGTGACAGCAAACCGAAACGCGAACTGATTTAAGACGGAAAAGAATCCCCGAGCGCAGCGCAGCCCGCTCTGCCAGCAGCAGCAGCCGGGGCCAGGCAGCGCTGACCGCCCTTGTCGCTCCGGGCCAGCTGGCAGCCTCCATCCCTCCGTGCCTCGCCGCTCCGGGCACAGCTCCAAGCCGCGGGGGCGAGGCCGGGACGGGGCGAGGGCGCCTCGCCCTCCGCCGCTGCCCCGGGGACGCCCGGGCGCTCCGAGCTCCGCATCCCGCGGAACCCTCGGGGCTCTGCGCCCTCCGGCGCCGGGTCTCCCCCGCTCCCCTCGGGATGCGAGGCGCGGCGCTAGCGGGGATGCCCGGCGGGTACCTGCGAGCCCCGCTGGTTCTTCCAGTGCTTCAGCTGGTCCGCGGCGTCGTCCCGCCCGTCGGCCATTTTGCAGTCTCCGGCGACCCCCGAGGCAGCAGTCACGGCGCGGAGGCAAGCGGAGGGGCTGTGCTCGTTCCCAGCGAGAAGGCAGCGGCGGGGAGGTCACGCCGTGGCCCGGTCACGCTGTCACCCCGCGAGCACCCAGCGCCACCACCGAGTCCCGACCGCAGCACCCGCGGCTAGCGGGAGGCACCGCCACTACAGCTCCCGGCGTGCGCCCGCCCCCCGCTACTCCCGCGGCCAATAGGACCGCGGCCAGGCGCCAGCGCGGAGTCTGATTGGTCGGGAGGCACGTCAATCAAGCGGGGCCCCGCCCTCCCCTCACGCTGAGGGGACAGGGGGCGGAGGGGCCGTCGCGTTGTTTTGGAATTCCAACGAGAATTAAATATGGAGCTGCGAAAGGGATTTTTTTCGCTGTAATTTCATTGTCGAGATGCCGGAGCTTTCTAAAGCTGCTGATGATGGAGGCGTTGGTCAGTGACAGAAGAAGTTACAGGCTCGGCACTGTGAAAACTTACGGAGTTTCTGAGGCAGGGTTTGTTGGAGCGGGGAAAAAATGTTTTTAAATTGCAAAATCAAAGTGGCCAATACATAACTATATAAATTATATTAGTGTACAGATATATACAGGCTCATTCTTGTATTGGTGCCTTAAATGGGGCACAGGTGCTGCATTAACTTTGGTCATAATTCACATGTGCCCAATAGTCAAGAGCATTTCTTTAGAGACCGGAATTTTTAATCTTAAAAACCCACCCACTTCTGAATTTTGTGGTTATACTCACAAATTATGAGTAAATATGACGGCTGTAGTTTTGATAATACTGCAGGAGGTCCCCTGGCTCGGTGCCTAATGCATGTACTACAGGTGATAAAAGTGGTAAAAAGCTGGGGGGTTTCCTATTTCTGAAGTAAAAATGAATAATCCATCTTAAACTCCTTGTCTGCAAGATTATATCTACATTCTTTCTCTTAATACAAAGAACAGTCTAGCTCATTATTTCAAGTAGACAATTGCTTTATCTAGTATGTGTTACGGATTAGAGGGTTAAACCTCCCAAATTCAGGTCTATACTACACAGGGAAAATCACTAATTCTACCTTTTCCTCAGAATTAAGAACAGCAAATTCCTTTTTTTTTCTGCTTCACTATTTATGGGGACATTTCTTTCCTGTCTCTTTTCTCCTTCAACATGATAACATCATGAAGAGAAGAACGATCACCTATGTTTCTCATCATTTTATACAAAATATACATCATCAGATTATACCTACCACACCTAGATTTAAAATCAGGAGTGCCCACACACAGTTTTTTAAATCAGTAATTAATATTTCAGTTTGCTTAACCAGCAAATTGGGGGAAATGTGGACATTTTCATGAACAGTTAATATTTGCTTTTCCTTTAAAGTTTAACACTTGAAGTTTTAAGCTGGTCAATACATGTAGATAAACTTGCTGGTCACAAATCTGTTTCAAAATAAGAGTAACTTGCAAAACTTCTCTTTCCTATCAACCCTTCTTATCACATGCTAGAAGAAAGGATGTATGTGCAAATACCTATGTGTATGGCTGCATAAAAAACAAACAAGAGATTAAATATTGGCTAAGAAAATATGCAAACCCAAAGCAAAACCCAAGGCAGAGCAGGTGGCAACACCAGTGGCACTTACTGCAAACAGTGTTTGTTTGCACTTTAGCTTAACTAAAACCAAGTGACTGCATTTCATAAGAAAGGTCACACACAAAGCTCAGTGTGACACAAATACTTTTGTCTCTCATCTTGCTCTAATTTTTTGTCTTTTCAGGAAAAAAATCAGTGAATGCTGGTTTGAATTCCGTAGATATCTGGCTGTGGGTGTCTTCATTTATTTCCTTTTCCCCCCTCTCCTATCTTGATATTTGTTTCCTACGGCACCGTATTTGCCTGTGTGAGCCTCCTGTTATGTATCTGCATTAAGTAAACAAACTTCAAACAATTCCAAATTAATCACCTTTATTTACCTGGGGAGACTGGTTCTCTGTGGCCACATGACTTTCTGAGGCATGATCCAAACCACACTTCACCCTTAATTAAGATTTGGGGAGATTAAAAGACATAGTGCTTAGCATTTGTGTTTTGGTTTCTGTATTTAAAGTGTGTTTAAACACAAACTACGAGGTCAGTGTCACTCACACACACAATTGTGCTGTAAATAAAGTTTACACGTAGTTCAGTGATTTACACCCAAGGGGAGGATCTAGAATTAGTTAAGTAGAAGGTCAAGAGTTCCTGTTGCTTTGCTAATGAAGTTCCACAGGCACCCCAAGCTTCCATCCTACATCTATCAGCCATCTCTGCCTGCCCTGGTCCCTACCTCCGGCCTGTGATTAAATCAGTTATGAATGTTCCCATGCTCCCTACAACATCTGTACACCCTGGGTGCCCCTACTACAATTAACTCCAGCACAGAGCATGCGGGATGAAATAACTTTTAAAATAAAAGATCGGAAAAGAGAAGCACAAGAGAGAGAGTGCTCAGTTCTCAATTACAAGTATTATTGATGAGAACTCTTATCACAGGATTGGGGGGCATATTGGCCCTTCTACAAAAGATATTCAAACTTGTATCTTCCAGACTATCTAAATTATGTGTCTAGAGATGAAGCTTGGATACATTTTCTACCACATAAGGTCAGAAAGAAAAACATAAAAACTGTGGTTTAGGCTCACATAGTAAAAATATAATTGATATTACTGAGTATATTTTCAGTCACAAAACGAATTCAGCTACTGCGTGTGGACAAGTTATGAAATAATATAATGAATCTATTCTCAAGACCTGAAATGGTAACAGGCTTTTATAAATATCTAATCTTTGTATATTTGCAGTACCTCAGGAGCCTTTTCCACTTATCCTTTTGCTGTCATACCTGGCGTAAACATCAGGACACAGAAAAAGCACGGAAAGAGCAAAACAGAATAACATGACAGAGGACTGAGGGGTAGGTATGGCACCTACAGTCAGAAGAAGTAGGTTGCTATTATATTTTAGAAAAAAAAACCCCAGATTTATGACTAGAAACAACAGATTAATGTCCATTTCAAAAATAAATAAACAGAACATTCTGTCTGTGCTGGTTCCAAAGTGGCAGCATACACCCAGAGCAGTTCTATATCTCAAGCTGGCAATTAGACAGACATGAAATTCATGCTGTGAAAGGTCAGCCAGCCTGGGTGACACGTGCTGAGGTGTTGGACACGGTCTGTGGCGAGGAGAAGGGATGGAATAAGAGATAATTATAAACTGGGGATCTCTGTGTCTGTAAGATAGGTCTGAAAACATTTTACAGCTTTGATGATAAGTTTATAATTTAGTCATTTGCATTATATGTGGCCTTTTAAAATTTTGCTTTCAGATTTAATGGAAAACATGGAAAACACTGAAATGCAGCGTCTTCAGAAGAGGTGGACTTTCAGGGATCATTGAGGGGACAACACTAGTGGAAAAGGTAAGCAGGGAGGGAATAAAAATCGGCTTCTATGAAAAATACCACATTAGACTCTCATTTCACTGAGTGAGATGCTGAGATACATAGAAAAGTTGAAAAAAACATAGAAAAAAATCAGGAAAAGGCAGATAGGAAACCTTACTTTGCCATTTTTCACCATCCTCTGCTGTAGTTATTAGAGCAAGGTCTCAATTTGAAGTACTAGAAAAAAGGATTTGCCTCAAATACAGAGAAGTGTGTTATAATATTAATAATTTATATGTTTCAAACATGTTTTTCTTTGCTTCTCTCATTCTCCATAGATGAGAATTACTTCACTGATTTTGGAGCAGTTTTCATCAACCTTTGTGGTTTGTATGGGGGTTTGTAAATGCCAATGGTCTTAG
The DNA here is from genome assembly GCA_013397895.1 of Origma solitaria. NCBI lineage: Eukaryota > Metazoa > Chordata > Aves > Passeriformes > Acanthizidae > Origma > Origma solitaria. The sequence goes on from VZRL01006727.1 coordinate 175,190, forward strand.
ACCTAGTCCTTTTTTACCAAAAATAGAATTTAATTAATCTATATTAATTGTTTCTAATAATGTATTGCTTTTCATAAACAGTGCTCACGTTCTTCATTATCAAGAAATTGTGTTTCATATTAAATCTAGAAAGAGCTGCCATCTACTCCTTGAGATCAGCGAAAGAACAATAGACTAAGAAATGCAGCATTTTCCAGATAGTGGGGTTTTCAAATGTCTTGAGCATCCTGGATACTTCAGTTTTGTGTTTTTACTCCTCAAAACCACGTTATTAAAATGATTTCACATCATAGACAAACAATTTTCTTTTGTTAATGCAGATTTGCTTTCCTTTCAAGTTAGAGTACCCATATGAATGTTTTCCTGCATTTGTTCTCTGTGTTACAGCAGCATTGTCTGAAGCATCTACCCAGTGGCAGTTAATGAAATCTCAAGTTTGGAACCTGATTTTGCCCATTAAAGCTTCATGCTGCATAAGAAAAGATTTAAAGCTAAACACAGCCATATTTTGTTCTGTTGTTACAATCAGAAGCTCTTAAGCTTTTAAATGGGTCAACCATCAGTATGACTTAGTCACATGTTCTTTAAATTAGTTAAGTGCTTAATTAGCATGCTGGATGTTTGCATGCATAAATATAGATGTTTGATCCAAAAGATACCTTGATACAATAGGTGTCATTTCATGTGTTCCAATTCCACAGAAAGAAGGGAATCCTAAATGAACTGAGCTTGAATTTGCAGCAAATTAAAGGCAATTAAAAATGTTGTCTGCCCAGCAGGACTGGAAAATCAGGCTATTATTTCATTGCCAAGAAAAATCAGATACATGCCTTTGAAAATTCTGGAGATATGTGTGTAGCTAAATGCATCAGTAGGGCTCTAGACATACACAGAAATTATTCATGTAATTCATTAACACCAGTAATGATGGACTTCAGCATGGTTCATACCTCAAATTTCAATTAGTTTTGGTATTAAGACTGTTAAAATTTGTCATGTGATCCCACTTCATTCTTTACAGTGGTGATTTCTGAATTTTTCTTGTGAATATGGGATCATGGTGCTGCCTGGAAAATAAAATATCATTATAGGGAGCTTATGGGGAAAGAAACAACAACAACAAACACAGCAGCCAGTGGAATGGTAATAAACCAGATGGATTTGTGGTAACCACAGCAAATATGAATGCTGGGAAACAAGGAAAGGCAAACAAAAAGATTTGTAAGGTACTAGGAGGGAAAATGTCACTGTCTCTGAAGCCAATAGGCAAGGAGGTAGAAATTTTCCAGACTTGATCTACTCACTAAGGCACAAGTGAGCGATTTGAGTTAGGCAGCCAATGATGTTTAGGTGTCCTGAGAAAGGCTGGATTGATCCCTTTCTGTTTCAGTGAGTTGGGAAAGATGTGACGCCGGGCAAGCACAGGGACATCAAAGGCCCTCACCGTGCATGTGACAATGGTGGCAGGCACACGTGGCATTTGTGTGCCAGAGCATCAGCAAGCACTCCACGTGTAATAATCCACTGCTGACTGGATGGGTCAGGTTCCCATGGAATCACCTACAGGGAATTGCTGCAAATTCCCAGTGCAGATCAGCCTGCAAGACGCCATTAAAATAGCATTTTCGAGGTTTAACGTGTTTATAATCCAAATGCAGTTTAATATGTTTTCTCTTTTCACTTTTTTTGTCCTGAAAACACATACACACTTTAACATATTTAAATTGATTCATTTTCAGTGTCTCTAGCTGATTAATAGATGCTGAACATAACCGATACTTTAATTTCAATGAATTGAAATTAAACTGCATTTAAAATGCAGTTTAAGAAGATCTGCTTTATTATAGAAGATGGATGTATCTGTCTTTTGAGGTGCCCTGTTTAAGAGGAGTAATGGCCATTGAGGTTTGTCCCTTGAGATGGTGGCAAATAGAACCCAGGGAATAATTAATCCAAGGGCACCAGTACACTAATTAGTATTGCTGGGTTTGATAGGAGTTTCAGTACCTTTGAAAATCTGTTTGTATTTTGATGTGAATATTTTAACCTTTTTTTCCACTCAAAGTAGCTGCCATTCTCAGTCTATTTTCCATCATAATAGGAGACATCGAAGGATGGAATAGTGGCAAAAAAATCTTTAAACCACCTGCTCATATATCTTCATTCTGACAACATGAAAGACTACAAAAATCCTGGGGTTAGTAGGATATTAGAGAAATATAAAATAACTCTTCCAGCCTCGACTAATTGATCCAGCCCAGTGCCTGCCATCTGGCCAGCAGTTTGCTGGTGCCCTTTGCCCCAGCTGTCAGTGTTTGAGTTGTTGTTCCAGTCATTGCCTAAAAGCAATTTTTCACACTGCCTAGATCCAGATCATTATGGGTTGCAAAGATGGCCATTGTTTTGTTTAATATTTACACAATTGCCAGGGACCTGCTTCTGAATTAAAGTCCTGAATAGGCCCTTGGGTGTTTTGACCACAGGTAGGTGTATGGAAAACAAACAGCAGATTTTATTCTGCTCTTTAAGCCAAAGTTCTTTTCTGTACATTTGGCCTCATTTTTCTGTTCACAGAAAATCCATTGCCTCAAATAGGTAAGTTGAAATTATGGAAGCACGAACTATACCAAAAAAAAAGCAAAATAATTCCATAACTACAGTGTCTTCACAGCATTACTTAGACACTGAGTTCAGTTTTAAACATCCTAAAGACTGTCAGCTTTTAATGTGTGTTTTAAAATGTGCATCTTCATAAAAGTTGACAAAAGAGATAATCGTTATTTTCACCTATCATGGAAACTATAACAAATTATTTGTGTGTTTTGGGTTTTTTCTTTTCCTGGAGGGTGATGCTAAGATACCAGGTTAATTGACATGTTTCTTTCCAGCTCCTAATTGCTGCCTGCACCATGGCTGGATGTTTGCAAGATATTTACAAGAGGTTTACAAGCCCTTTACATAGCCAAGAAACTTCTGATGTAAGGATAAAAATGAAATACAGATCATAACTGACAAACCACCAAACTTATAAACACACTAAACCCTCCTGCACAGATCTACAGGGAGCTATCAGCATTCCTGCCCAGCTCTGGTTATGTGCATTTCCTATTTTCCTTGGATCAAGGGCTGTGGTTAAACAGCACAATTGGGTCTTAACCTATAATGTGGATTTCCAAACAATTTAAAGAGGAATATACATTTTTCACTTTATTTTTTCAATACTTTCAGTCTAAAAATATCTGATAAATTTTTAAAGCTCCAAGAAAGAGCACTACATGATATTAAGCATGGAAATTAGGCCTAGTGTTGACCACCAACTACTTTTGATTCACCCAGAGTGAAAATAACTCTTTTTCAATAGTCCTCTGGTTATCCGATTATTTGAGGATATTATTTTCTTTTTCCTTTTCTTTTGCTGTTAGTATGGTAGGGGGGTTCTTTACTTGTTTTCACAGTGTGCTAATCCCTCTTCTGTTTGGTATATTTTTTCACAGATATTCCTGAAACTGAAAAATATTTCAAGATATGGAAGGCTGAGATGTCTTAATTTTCTGCCTGCATGACAGATTCCTGAGGCTTTTTACTGTTCTCTTCCACAGTGATAGTTTTCTCCTTTTCCTCCTCACCACTCCTAGGGATTGCAACCAATATTCCCTATTCCATTGTATTTTAGAATTAACTTCTAAGTATCCCCTATGGACCGGAGGCAGACCTTGGTCTATCCCACTCTTTTGATACATTTGAACAGGGAGGCTTTTACTGTGATCCATAATGACTTATCCTATGATATCCACCCTTCAATTCTTTTGTCACCTTCTGATCCATTTCTGAATCACCATTTTATTGAGTGCTGATGGCTCCTGGCACCAGCACCAGTTTTTGTGAATCACCCAGAACTGTTCCTATATTTTTTTGGGGATTGGTTACTGGCTGTGCAATGCACAGAACACTACACAGCACTGTGAAACTTCCATCACAGGTGATGTGTCGTGGGCATGCCTTCCCAATGACGCAAGCAGGGAGAAAAGAAGGGAGTCAGTCATTATCTCCCCATTGTGCTTCATCCTGAGTGGCAATAACAAATTGGCCCATGTCAGCCATCTTCTTGTTGGAAACATACTCCTGGGTGATGTGATAACAAGTAGCCCTGTGTCATAACTGGAATTCTGGAGCTGACAATTAGGTTTGAAACCTTAGTGTGGGATTGCTTCCCTAATATTTTTTTCCCAGGATTTTACTTTTTGAGGTTGGAATTATGTTTGCTCTCCTGCTGTAGCAAAACCACTCTGGGATACACATTCTGCATCTTCACAAGATTGGTGAGATGACAAAAAACTGTTCATTCACATAAAAACTGGGAAGGAACATGCTGGAAAAGTGTGAACAGTGCATTATGGAAGGTACTTGCTGACCTTCACATTCACTCAGAAATTTTCCATTAATTACTACACTCACTTTGCAATAAATGTCCAACTACAAATTCCTGCTCCCAGCATACTGAGATTAAATGTCTTCATTGAAAAAGATTTCTAAAATTTTTAATAAGGGTAATATAATTTAGTAATGAATACTACAATACTCTTACAATATTATATAGAATAAAAGGATTTCTTTGAAACTCTTTTACAGGGAGAAAGAGAGAGAGAAACAAAGACTTTTCCTCTATCCCAAACTTTCATGTTTTAGTGGCCTACTAGTGGTACAAAGCTTGGTCTTCTGGCTTGTTTTTCATTAAAAAAAAACAATATTAATGGCTGTGCTAGGTGAGTTATATCACACTTTTCATGTAGGCCTTAAATTTTAGCTATAACTCTTACATTTTCAGCCTAATTTTGGGCAACCACTCATTTATTTACTAAATTAGAATTATACGCTACTGGTTCTGAGGTATTTAAACAATATGAAATATACCTGAAACTGAAAAAATTATAGCATTCTATTATAGGTTTATGTGCAGGTAGGCAAAGTTTTCTGGTTTATAGTGGAAAGGGCTAAAAACTCTTGAGTTTACCGGAGAAATGAAAGAAAATAAGATTAGGGGTCATGAAATAAAAAGGTAGGAAGTTCTTAGTGAAAAGAGAATTCTGCAATTAAAGGTGTTTTGTTGTGGTCTTCCCCCCTTATTCTCACATGTCTGGCATTCTTTTAGGAATTATTTTGTTGCTGGAAGTACTGATTCATTGTCGTTTTTTCCCAGAAACACGTTTGAATTTTACAGAATATATTCCGATTCAAGCTGAGGCACCTGAAGCCTCACAAAGCTTTTGATTCACTCCTCACTCAGGGCAGGGTAGAAAAACAGTGGCAAAGTTTCACTGCCACACAGCGCTTCCCTTTATGGAGAAAGTCTCTGCAGCAGCGCTGAGTTTGTTTCGCCAGTGAAGAGCAAGAGGTGCTCCCCCTTCCAGAGGCTAAGGCAAGAAAAAGATTTGTGTTTTGAGTTTTATAAATAAAAAGTCGGGATGTTACTCTGGGCAATCCTGCAGCTCTTCCAAGCAGTTACGGCTGTGAGGTGCTGCACATGCCGGTCCCTCCGTGAGGCCAGGACCTTGGGACATGTCACATCCTGGGGACATGATCACCTGTGCCACGCCGGCAGGGCCTCGTCAGAGCTCGCACACATCCCCATCCCACGAGAAGCGCCACACAGCCCTTGTTCACACGGCTGTTCCTTCCTCCTTCCCCCGAGCGTCGCTCGTTTTGCAGAGGATGCAGGTCCGACACGTTTGACGGACAGTCCGCAGCAGCTGAAGAGCGGCGCTGCGCCCTCAAGAGGTTACTGTGACGTGGCAAAGCTGTTCGTCCTACCAAGTTCGTGATTCCCTGGGAAAAGAAAGGTTTAAGCAGAATTTAGGCACAGCCGGTGTGGATTATGACGGAGTAGTAGCTGGGAAGCTGTTGCTGCACTGGTGTATATCAGTGCCACAACAAACACTGTCGTGGACGATCCCAGGCAAGGCAGATGTGGATTTTGACCTTGAACATCCCCTAGAATTTGTCTTCAATTCTTTTCAGCACCATTGTATATAACCACTGATCTCAGCATGGGCTGATAAGCTTTGGGGCATCCACTTTATAGCACTTCTAGAGGGCAATACTTTATTTGGCTTCCTGGCAACTTCCTGACTGATCAGGGTTATGAAAAATACGGTATTTAGCTATAATTCTTTCTCTATGGCTATTCTTTCCACTAGCTTTGTAATAATAGTGACTGACTCTTGATAATGTTCTTATCAATAGTGTATTCCTGGCTAATAGGAGAGAGTTGAAGACATGAACATTATTTTAGGAAAGATGACACACATCCATTGCAATCAATACATGTAATTTGCTCTATCAAGTGCCTCATGAGACAGGTCAGTATTACAGCCAGTGAATGGCATAGTAATAAGTGCAATTTGGACATGAACTTCTTCCAAATGTGTGAATATTTTGGCACACAGGACAGCAGCAGGTTCCACACAGACATGATATAGCAGTGGATCCCATGACCAGATAACTGAGATTATTTTAAGTGCCTCCAAAGAATTATTTTACACTAGTATCTAATCATACACAGACTTGGCAGACCTGGTGTTAGATCAGAGCTAAGGATGTGGGTGACTGGAGAAGTTTATCCTGCTGTATCTTCATAGCTGGACGTTATAAATTAGAATGTTAAATGCTGCAGAACAACATCATTATCTGCAGCTACTTGGTAATGCCTGATGGCTCTCGGAATGTTCTGGTTGTTTCATCCCTGCACAAGGAAGAAAATGCAGGCACTGTAAAACTGTAATTAATAGTAAGAGCTGAAATGAGAAGGGGTGGGAAAAGAGACCTCAGTAAGTTCCAGTACACCCCTTGTCTTGAATATTGTCATGTAATTAAGTAAATACTCATTTATTCCCTTCATTTGATCTGATTCCAGATGGTATAATATCTGAAATATATTATCCCCACCAATCCTCACTGCTAAGATTTCTGCTAGTGATTGAGACAGTCTGATATTGTATCAAGTTATCATCCAGGAATTTAATACGTTTTAGTCTAGTCTTTCTTATTCTGAAAGTTTTCTCCACCCTTTGTCATCACCATCATTTTATTGGGCAAATAACCCGTTGGGTCTGATAGACCCATAGTTTTTGTACTTCCGTAATCTTCCCAAATAAGGCCTATTATAACACTTGCTCAGTTGTCTGGTGCACTTAAAAATAAAAAAGTATTTTTATATCACCTCTCGTCTTCATGCACTCTAAATTTCAATGCTTGTTGAGGATTACATTTCAAATTAGGTAAAATGTCATTGGTTATTTCCAATATTAGTTTGCTTTTTCTACTTCAAAATGTTATCAAGACAAACATGGAAAAATGCATTATAGCTGCTGGGCAAGGAGGCTATTTCCTGCATCTAAAAAGTGTTGGAAGCTTCTTCAGTACTACTTTCATTCTTAGAAAGTGTTTGATTTAAAGATGTCTTAACCTATACAATGTGTGCTGAATTGAGACTGAAAACGAAACGAACCAGAAAAGTGAAAAGACCACAGGATTCAGCAGCAGTGCTGAATATTAGTGAGGAGAGGCATTCCAAATAGAGGCAGCATTTGGAAAGGGGGAACTGTGTTGGAAATGGTTCCTCCATGTGTCCTTTGCAGTGGAAAGAGCAGGATTCATGGAATCCTTGTGGTGGTTGGAAAGCACCCTCTGGAGTTCCTCTAATCCAACCCACAAAGTAGGGTCAGCTAAAGCAGCTTGCCAGTTGTGTCCAGCTGAGTTTGGGGAGTATGGAATATGGAAATTCCACAACCTTCCTGGGAAACCCATTGCAGTGTTTCACCACCCTCACAGTAAAAAGTGAGGGGTTTCATGTTTAAACAGAATATTTTGTATTTCAGTTTGGGCCTACTGCTTCTTGTTCTTTCCCTGGACACCACAGAGAAGAGCCCACCTGTCCTTTTTCACTCTGCCCCCATCAGGTATTTCTGCACGAAGATATTGTCCCGCTTTCTCCAGAATGAACAGTTCCAGACCTTCAGCTTCTCACAAATGACAGAAACTCCAGCCCCTTAATCACCTTTGTGTCCCTTTGATGGACTAACTCCAGTTTGTCCATGCCTCTCTTGTACTGGACAACCCAGACCTGGACTCCGACTCCATCTGAGTCTCATCAGCACTGAGCAGAGGGAAGGATCAACTCCTGGTGCAGTCTGGGATGCTACTGGCTTCCTTTGCCACAAGGACGTGTTCCCAGCTCATGTCCAACTTGTTTTCCAATAGGTCTTTTTATCCAAGGTTATTTTCCACTTAGATTGAAAAGAGCCACTCATCCAGGCCATAATTCACCAATTTTCACTGAGGATGTTGCAGAAGCCAATGTCAAAAGCCTTGCTGCAGTGAAGATAATATCAACTGCTCTTCCCTCATCCATCATACCACTGATATCCTCATGGAAATCTGACAGATTAGTCAGATTTCCCTTAGATTAGTCATCATTTCCCTTTCATCAATGAATGAAGAATGGATTGAGAGCAGCCTGCAAGAGACTGGGGGGTGTTGGTTGATGAGAAGCTCAAGAAGACCCAGCAACACACACTTGCAATCCAGAAAGACAGCTGTATCCTGGGCTGCATCAAATATTGGGAATAAATTCTTCCCTGTGAGGCTGGTGAGGCCCTGGCACAGGCTGCCCAAAGAGTTTGTGGATTCCCCATCTCTGGAAGTTTCCAAGGCCAGGTTGGATGGGGATTGGAGCAAACTGGGATAGTGGAAGGTGTCCCTGCCCATGGCAGGGGGTGGAACTAAGTGAAAGGTCCCTTCTAGTCCAAACTGTAATTCCAAATCACCTTTTTGTCCTTAAAGATTTCCAGGGTTATTTGTTCCGCCCCTTTCCCAAGGATAAAGGTGATGCTGACCAGTGCGTACCTCACTGGTATTTGACCAGCTTGCTTTGAAGGATCTCCAAAGAAGTTGTACAGCAGCATCAGAAAACCACTTACTTATTCATCTTGGGCATCTGGTGTATGCCTGCACAGAGATTTCACTCAAAGTTCCTTATCACTCTAATTATATCTACTACAAAAGGCAGCTCTTGAAAGTAGAAAGGTTATTTTTAATAGATTCTCAGTGGTTCTTATTTTTTTCGTACCTGCAAATGGGTGTCAGAAGCAGGCTGTAATATAAAATCTTCAGCAATCAAAGTTTTTTAAATGGTCTTGCCTAACAGTCACTATTAGTCATGATAGACATGACCCCCTCTTTCTTGACAGCATTAATTTTGAGAAGCTCTGCCTTATCTGTCATTATAAATAACAGTAAAGCTGATCTGGGCTGATTTCTTATGTTAAGCAAATTTACCCTCCTGATCTTATTTAAATAGAAATTATGTTTTAATTGACAGCCTAAGGATATGAGCGAGGCAAGTTATGTAAGGACAAGAAATGTCTTTTATTAGACTAAATAGTAGAGTAGAAATAAATGAGGGAAGATTTCTTAAGCAAGAGTGTTTCTGTTGATAGGAATTCTAATAGCAAAATGTAGTTTTAGGCTATGCTAAAATCACAGATAAAACCAAGACAGGGAGATGGCCATTTATTATTAACAGCCTGAAGGTTTGTTCAGCACACTCTCCAATTTCAGTGACTTCTAACCATCTGAAAAGTTTCCACAAGGGACAGTATTATTCCTAAAATTCTACATTCATGAGATTCTATGTTCTCTTTTAAAATTTTAATTAGTGCTATCAAGTAGATTTACCTGAATTACCAATCAAGACATTCTGAAAGGTAGGTATTGTAACCTTTGCAAAGGCCATTTTGCACAGAATAATAGGGGGAAGAATTTGAGTTATTACGATTTGAATAAAGTTTCTCTCTTGATGGGAAGATACAGGAACCTGGCCGTGATGAGGTCTGCAAGGAGTATTTGGTCACTCCAAATACTGGACCAGCAACTCAAGTTGGACAATAAATTGAGGGTTGGATGGGGAGTTTGCTGTATGGTAGAAAACACACCAGATGAACATTATATTTCCATCTGTGTTGCTCTGAAAATATGCAAAATTAATTCTCTTAACTTTTAAAAAAAATTTAATTGAGACTTGATCTGTGATTCACCTGCTCTAGTCATGCTTCATCTCTGCTCCCCCCAACATCTGCCGCTCTCTGAGCTCACACTGATTTTCAGGTGTCAGGCAGCAGCTCCAGTTTATTACCAAAGGTAGTTCTGAATCTTGCAGATAAAATGCAGTTTAACAAAGGAGCTACATAAGGAAAATGCCATTAACACGTGCTGAAAATAGAGACAGCAGCTTGAGAAGGACATTTCCAGCAACATGCACGGAAGCCCAGCCAGCTGTTGAGCCTTTGGGCTTATTAACACTCCCTCCCACAGCCACTTTAAATCAGGTTTGGAAAGGGATTTCTGTTTCTTTGGTACTGTTCCGAGGGGCTGGTTGCACCAGTCAGCTTCATTGAGGATTCTGCTAAGGCCAGTTGTGTTACTAATTTGCTGTTGTTGTTGTTTTCCTGGTGGAAATTCTTGAGTATTCTTTACTTCAAGTGAGTAAAATAAGCTTATTTTTTTACCTAGAGATAAGGGATGTTTATGCTGCTCAATAGCATATCTATGAATATTATTTTCTAGAAATTCACTGAACTTTGTGGTTTGAATGTTAATAGATCAATCTAAGTATTGGTTACTTTAAAATGTATTGATTTGGAGTCTTTGGTACAGATTAAGTTTATGGGGATTTTACATTTGCTTTTACCGTTGCACTTCCTTAAAACAAGTGATTAATTATTTTTAAAATAGGTTTGATATTTGTGTATCAGAGAATGCTGGTAATTTTTAAGGCTTTTAAATTCTAGCTAATTCTGATGTACTTTAAATTTAAATTTTAGAAGTCTGTCAAACTCTGTAGTTTCTCAGAACTAGAAAAGCCCTTACCTGCACTCTTTACTTGAAGGAAAATGGAGTTTCTAGAGTGCTATGCTTTTGTTTATTATGGAACTTCCACTACTTCATGTTTTATCTGTTTTGTTTATGTTTGTGAAAGTATTCTGATGCCTTCTAATTTCTCAACACTTTAATTTTGGAGAGAAATTGTTATGATAAAATCTGTCTGTGGGAAGTTGACTTTCATTGTGTGAAAATAACTTGGGATTCCTGGTGGCTCCAGTTGAAATATATGTATTAAAAAAAAAAAAAAAAAAGCAAATACTTATTGTGCCTTATAAATCAAGGAATGCTAAGTTGTTCTTACTGGTTTTTTGCTATATGACTTGTAGTCTTCACTGTGTTCAACATCTTGGAGTGTGAGGTTTAAATCTGCAGTAAGAAAAATCGTTCCTGTGCTTGGGGGGGCTTTTGTTCTAAGGTTTTTTTTCTCTGGTGATACCTTTGCAGCAGAGGGAGAAAAGGATTTATCTGGCAAAGTTTTTTTTTTGTATAAAGAAACACTGCAATGAGAAAGCACTGTCTGAGGGAAGTGGGAAAGCAGACACAGCTTGTAAAATCAGATAATTTTTGGTATTGTTAAATTACATGGAACAGCAGGAATAACAAACTGTGTGGGAGTATGGGAGAAGCGTGATAAAGGGAAGGAACAAAAATGATTTGTAGAAGTTTTGAATGCTTGTACAGCTGCATTTTTCCTAAATAATGTCAAGTTCCCATTTGCCAACTATGTAGCAATTCTCAGTGGCAGTTTAGCCTTTCTTTTGCGACTGAAATGAATCCTACCAGATAGAATAGGATGAACTTTAGCAAAAGCTTTTGCAGAAAGGCATCACAAAACAAAGCACGATGGCTTTTTGGGGAGAGAGGCCAAACTCTGTTGCCTTTTTCTACCCCACTGCCATTCTTCCTGTGATCCTCATGGAGGCACAAATCTTCTGTGTATGATCTTAGAGGAACTAACAGGGAATAATCTGGTTTTGAGGAGGGGATGGAGACATGTGGGGACTAAGGGATGGGCATCATATGGTCACCCACCAAAAGTCTTGTTTAAGAGGCCTGCAGTAGTTCAAAGATTTGGGATTAAATATGGATGTAAGAGAGGAAAGATTTTTTTTTATAAAGAAGCGTATGGATGGAATGCATGAGACTTAAAACTGGGTGCTTTGAATCAGTCCTGCCTTGCCACACATTTTAGAGACCTATTTACCGTGTTTACTGTCAGCTGTGTATTGTCAACTCTTAAAAACATAGCCTAAAAAATACACCAAAATAGCAGAGTTAGCTTTGATCTGTAAAATAATACCCGAGTGAGGCATCACTTGTGTAGTAAAAACACCTATTTCTGAGCTGACAGTGGAGCACAAGTGAGGTGCTAAGGTGTTAAGATTTTCAAATAAATTGGGATTATTTTGAGAGAATTAGGTCTGGTTTTATTAGACAACTTTTGCTTTGTGTTCATGGTTTCATGCGGAGAAGCTATGAGAAATCAGAGAGCTGAATTATAGTTGGGCTTCAATCTAAAAGATTAAAGATTATCTTATGTTGAAAAAATCAGGTTTTGGGGTTCAGTTAGTGGAAAGTTAGTACACCCTGTTAGGTATTTTGTCTTTTAGCATAAACAGAATCTGCTTGATCCTGTGAGCAGCAGTGCATAAGTAAAATACATGATTTTTCAAGAGTTTTTCATACATAATAGTTATGATACTTTTTAAAAATGACATTAAATAATGTACGTACCACAATACAAAAATACAAAAGGATGTCCTGTATGGCATTGTGGTTTTGAAGTGGGGAATCTCTTTCCTGTATCATCTAAATCATACCTCTGCCTAAGTTTAAAACCATTCCCCCTTGTCCTACTGCAACAAGCCCTGCTGCAAAGTTTGTCCCCATGGTGCAAAGGCAATTTGTCATATTGAACTCAGCTGTGGAAATCCAGGTATTGAAGGTGATCATATTTGGAGGCTGTATCTTGTAAGGAGTAATTCTGTGGGAAAGATGTATAAAGATTTTTTTTTTTTGTCTGTAGTTAAGGACTGTATAAGATCTGTCTTGACAGTACCTTTTGATGCTATAATAGCCTTTGTGAGAAGTGTTGAATTTACTCTCTTTAGGCTTCTACTCGTACCTTTCACCTACGTCCTACAAACAGCGAGAATCTGGCAGGAATAGGGAGGAAAATTCAGAATCCATGTGAACTAACAGATAAAAATGTGATCCTTTGAGCAGGAGGGTTTTTATACACTTTGTCAGAGTTGCACATTATCAAGGCACTCTCTCCTGCTTCACCGTGTGCGCCTGGGTCGGGTGGCCGCAAACAGCAGCGGGTTTGGGATCTTTGTCTTGTAGGAAGATGTACAAAGTGCCTTTTAAATTTAAATTATAAGGATTTGAGGACCCGAGCCCGAAACACACCCGACACCGCGCTCCCCGCTGCCGCCGGGCGGAGGCGCCCTCGGCCCGCGCACCCCGCAG